>JAJPUD010005208.1:0-75467 GCA_023553655.1 Myrmecobius fasciatus
TGTAAGAAATGACCAGCAGGATGATTTCAGAGAGGCCTGGAGAGACTTGCATGAACTGATGCTGAGTCAAACGAGCAGAACCAGGAGATCATCATACACAGCAACAACAGTATTACATGATGATCAATTCTGATGGACATGGCTCTCTGCAAAAAAGAATTGTCTCAAACCAGTTCCAATTGTTCACTGAAGAAAACCATATACACTCTGAGAGAGGGATATGAAATATGGACCACAACGTAACATTTTCATGATCTCTACTGACATTTGCTTGCATTGTGTTGCCTCTGATTTTCTTTTTTTCTTGTAGATAGGATTTTTCTTGCATAACTTGTCAAGTATTTCAACATTATTAACATGTAGTGGACTTCCTGCCATCTAGGGGAGGGGAGGGGACTGGGGGTAAAATCTGTAATGGAAAGCTTTGTAAAGATCAATGCTGGGGAACTACCCATACATATGTTATACAAATAAAAAGCTTTAATTTAAAAAAAAGAAGAAGAAAAGAAAAATAGAATTTGGATCCAACCATCCTGGAAAGCAATTTGAAACTATAACAAATTTTGATTCAGCAGTACCACTACTGGGTCTGTATCCCAAGGAAATCATAAAGGAGGGTTAAAGGACCATAAAGGTCCATAAAGGACCCACATGTGCAAAAATGTTTGTAGCATTTCTTTTTGTGGTGGCAAGGAATTGGAAAATGAGTCCATCAATTGGGGAATGGCTGAATTATGTGAAAGTAATGGAATAATAATATTCTTGTATGAAAAATGATGAAGCTGATTTTAGAAAGGCCTGAAAAGATTTATATAAAACTATTCTGTTAAAACAAGCAGAACCATTATGTTCTATTGTATAACACAGCAAGATTGGGGGGGGTGGAGGGGGGGAACTTGGTTCTTCTCAGCATTTTGGTGATCCAAGTGACCCAATAAATTTTGAATTGAAAATGCGATTTGCATCCATAGATAGAACTGTGGAGACAATGTAAATCAACTTTTTTTTCTTTATGGTTTTTCCCTTTTGTTCTGATTTTTCTCTCCCAACATGAAGAAATGTGCATAAAATAAAATGAATGTACATTTTATAACCAGAAAAAATAAAATAATTAAAAAGAAAAAGAGTATTCTGGGAAATTTCAGGCTCTCCAGATTTTCATCTGAAGATGAATCCCAGTCTTCCCTAGTCTCATAGGGAGTTTCTATGATTGGGTTCTTTCTTTTTTACCTTTTTTTTTAAATTAGAATTATCCAAGGTGGTGGAGGATGCCTCTGCTGCCTCTGACCTGGAACCCCAAATCAAGAGCTCCACCTTCCTGCAAGTGCCTACATCCAGCAGCATCTCTGCTGCCCTCACTGGGTGTGCTGGTTCCTTGTTCCTTTTAATTGCCCTAGTAGTGATAAAATTCTTAAGTTAAAATATTCCAGTTCCAAGAAAGTAGCAGGAAGAAGAAACCTTTTAATGTCCTCCCAAATTTCTCTTTCATTTCTTTTCTTTTTTTTTTTTAAAGCTTTTTTTTTGCTGAGGCAATTGGGGTTAAGTGACTTGCCCAGGGTCACACAGCTAGGGAATGTTAAGTGCCTGAGACCAGATTTGAACTCAGGTCCTCCTGACTTCAGGGCTGGTGCTCTATCCATTGTGCCACCTAGCTGCCCCCCCAAATTTCTTTCTAAACAACTAGATAACTTCTTCAGAATCTAGGAGAGTGGGAGCAGCTTATCAGAAAAGTCTGTTTCACTGGGCTGGGAGAGGAACCGATTTGAGAGCAGTAGTAGGAGACAATCTCACAGTACGAGGTGGCCTGTGGAGCTTCAAGCCTCAAACAATCCACTAGCCAGCCCCATGGAAAAAAACCAGGACCCCTAGGCAAGTGAGTAGTCTATGCGGTGCAACAGGACATCACTCTAGCAATCCTGCCCCTAACACACCTTGACCCCATTGTTGACTAGTAGTGAAGCCCTTCCCTTGGGCTGGCCAACAGCAAACTCCATCTCTGAGGATTTACTAGCAGAGAAATTCTGTTCGAAGCAACTTAGTAGCAGAGTCTCAACCCCATTGGGCAATTCAACAAGATTCCTCCTCCAGGGTCAGCTAGCAAAGAGGTCCTGTTTCCAACCCTGGGTTAGGGCCAAGCATCAGAAACACTGTTACCATAGCAGGTTTCATCTTCCTCTTTTCCCCCTTCTTCCTCCCCTGCCCCCAATAAGCCAGCAACTAAATCCCACACCCTGGGGAGGCCCTATCCTCCAATATAAATCTGAAGGGAATTTTACCCTTCAGAGACATCAAGCTGAGATAAGCCCTGAAGTCCAGGAAAAGTCAACTCGAGACACAGCACAAAAAGCTTCCTATAGTGCAGAACCAACTCTCACAATGCTTATACCAATACATAAAAATGGCAGAAAAAAATAGGCCCTAAAAGAGCTTAAAAAGAATTTTCAAAAAGCAAATTAGAGAAGTAGAAAAAAATTTGGAAAAAGAAATGAGAAAAATCCAAGAGAATCATGAAAAAAGAGTAATAAGATGGGAAAAGATATTTAAAAATTGAGAAAAATAATTCCCTTAAAAAAATAGAATTGGCCAAATGAAAAAGGAAGTACAAAAAGCTCAAAGAAAATAATTCTTTAAAAATTAGAATTGAACCTAATGAGTGAAACATCAAGATACAATAAAATTAAAAAAAGTAAAATTTTTTAAAAAAATAGAAGAAAGTGAAATTTCTAATTCTAAAAACAATTGACCTTGAAAATAAATCCAGCAAATATGTTTAGAAGACTTGTACATGGTAACCTATATTGGACTACTTGCTGTCCAGGGGAAGGGGAAGGGAGGAAGGAGGGTGAAAAATTTGGAACAAGATTTTGCAAGAGTGAATGCTGAAAACTCTTTACATATATTTTGAAAATAAAAAGTTATTGGGTAGGTAGGTGAAGCAGTGGTTAGAGCACCAGCCCTGAAGTCAGGAGGACCTGAGTTCAAATCTGGTCTCAGACACTTCTTAGCTGTGTGACCCTGGGCAAGTCACTTAACCCCAATTGCCTAAGCAAAAATAATAATAATAATAAAATAAAAAGTTATTAATAAAAAAAAGAAAATAGATCCAGGAGAGATAATATAAGAATTATTAGGCTACCTGAAAGTCATGGGGGGAGGGGAAACATAAGAAATTATTAAAGAAAACTGCCTTGATATCTTAGAACCAGAAGGTAAAATAGAAGTTGAAAGAATTCACTGCTGAAAAGCATTCCAAAATCTCCCAGGAAGATCAGAACCAAATTCCAGAGCTCACAGATCAAGGAGATAAGCAAGCAACCAAAAAGGGAAAAAAAAATCATACTGTGGAAGTATAATCAGGAATTCACAGGATTTGGCAGCTTCCATGTTAAACAAGTAGAGGCCTTGGAATATGATATATCTGAAAATAAAGGAGTTAAGATATTTAATGAAAGAGGACTTTCAAAATTTGTAATTATAAGACCAGAGCAGAATGAAAAACTTGACCTGCAAATGTAACACTCAAGGAAACATAAAATGGAAGCAGATAACAGAATGGATTATAAAAATAGAATCTTACCATATACCGTGTACAAGAAACATTTGAAGCAGAGAAATATGCACAGGGTAAAGATAAGGGGCAGGAGTGAAATCTATTATGCTTCAAATGAAGCAAATAAAATAAGGATAGTAGATCTAATCATGATCTCAAACAAAACAAAACCAAAAATCTAATTTTAAAAGATGATAGAGAAGGAAACTACATCTTACTGAAAGATGTAGACAATGAAGTCTTATCATTATAAAACATATGCATCAAATGGTATGACATCTAAATTTTTGAAGAAGTATAATGAGGTACAAGAGGAAATAGATAATAGAATTACAATAGGGGACCCCCTTTCCCAAATTAATCAGGTACAAAGAAAAAGCAGGGAGAGGCCCAAGCACACCTGGAAGCCATCCCACCTCTCGTCCAAACAGCTTTGCCTAGGATAAATACCAAAGAATGTTTTCCCAAAATTCTTGCTTTTGTTTCCTCAAAGTAGGTACAATGGATAGAGCATTGTGATCTTCAATGAATATGATCTCTCCCAGCAAAAACCCTAGAGTCTTACAAGGAAAGGCCTTTACCCAATTAGTACAGATGTTAACAAAACCTAAAGCAGTTTTGTAATGCTCCGGGAGAAACTGAGGCGGTACTACAGATTGGAGACTATTAATATTTTATTGATGTAAATTTATTGATTTTATTGTTGAGAGTTTAGAATCCATAGCTATGGAGTGGGACTGAATGGGACTCTTGTCTCAAAGCACCCAGTCCCAGAGAATTAAACTGGCAGCCATTAGCCAGCCGCCTGGATCTCAAAGTATACAGCAATTAGTAGTTTGTTCTAAGGATTCTTATAAGGCTCTTGGTGCTCAGGGGAACAAAGAACAGGCAGAGGGAGGGGTAGAGCACTGGGGGGATTGGAGTTCCAGGAAAGGACTATAAATTCACTTCTGACAGGTTGGGGGTATGGAGGAAGGGAATCATAAATTGTGATAAGTTGGGGAAGAAGCTAGGAGATATTAAGTCTGGGGCCCTAAAAATAAGAGATATGTCTAGGTGTTTGAGATGGGCCATCTGGAGGTTTTATGACTCTGGAATGCTAGCCTAATTATCTCAGTCCTAAATCAGAAGGGGGAAGGGTTTGCTATGGAGGCAGAACAATTAAGGGAAACTGAGACGTGGAACTGTGGCACAATAGTTTGAAGTCCCTGCATGTGCAGACCCTTTTAACAGTCCTTTCAGAATTTATTTGCCTGGGAGCTTTGAAGAAATCCAGGAGTCTGGAGTTGGGGAATTAAAGTTGCCATGGTCAGGGGCAAACAATCAGCAACATGGACAGCTGATCTGTAAGCCTGCTTCCCTTCATTTGAAGTGAAATCCCCTTCCTGTAAGAAACAATAGAAACCTCTCTTAGGTCCATGGACAGCTGACAGTAATTGTTTTCCCTGCATACTTAATGGGGAATTGTTTGGCTGTCAAAAATTCCCTTTCTTTCCATATAGCCCCATGATCATGCAAAACATAAAAAAATTGCATTTGAAGTCAGTATAAATCTTTGAGAAGTAAGCAAGGGGTCTTAGCTCCTTCTTCCATCAACATACAGTGTAAAAGGCTGTAGGCAGATTAATTTAGCTTTCAGGGTCCTAAGGAAAAAACAAAAACAAAAAAAACCTAAAACCTTAGCCCAATCAGGGCCTGCTAAAATTGTCTGCTTCCTCTCAATGAAGCAGAGGAAAAGCAGGACTAGCTACAAATACTTAGGCAAAGTAGGCCTTTATCTAAAGAAACTCTAGCCCCAGGAAGCAAAAGAGTTAAAGATGTTAAAGCAGCAACTAGAGAATTCTCCAGGGCTAGGTTGCAAATTAAAATATCTATATACTTGTATTATGTTTTATATCTTCCACTGACCACTTGCTCTGATTACAGAGATTTGCTGTAAGAAGAAAAATCAGGGACATGATTTCCTTCATGTCTTGATCTTAGAGCAAATACAGGATAAAGCATTCTTAAAGCAGTTTTACTTCATGTAACTGCCTTAATTTTAACAATTCCACCTTAAACCAGACTCATTCAAAAGAGCATCACTGGGAAATTGAGTCAGAAGGACCTTCAGCAGAGGCCAAAATTATCCTAATTCATTTCCAGATACTAACTTCCACCTGTAAAAACTTCTTTTGAATAATTTGTGGCATATTCCTTTCAGAAGTGGATCACTGGTTTGATGATCTATCAGTCATACCTGAATTTAAAACTCCAAATAAATATCAGCTGCAGTCTCAAGAAATTTTAATCTCCTATAGCAGTTCCCATCAATCAAAGGTTCAGATGAATCTAGCTCAAAGATCATAGTAAGAGATTCATCCTAGAAAGTTCACAGCTTATCTTTCATATCTAAGTTTTAAGTTCAACATTACACAGATCATTTTGCTTTTAAAATACCCAATACATAGAAAAATTCTAAATTGCATATTGTCTATAACCAAAACATTTTCAAATGGACAAAGGCAAAAACTATTATTCTCAGAGTCACTTTAAATAATGGGTACAACTTTAAGATGACTTAATACAATCAATTAAAACTCATGCAGAATATCCAGTTTCCACTGGGACACTGATACATTGTTGGTGGAATTGTGAATGAATCCAACTATTCTGGAGAGCAATTTGGAACTATGCTCAAAAAGTTATCAAACTGTGCATACTCTTTGACCCAGAAGTGTTTCTACTGGACCAATATCCCAAAAAGATCTTAAAGGAAGGAAAGGGCCCCACATGTGCAAAAATGTTTGTGGCTGCCCTCTTTGTAGTGGCTAGAAACTGGAAACTGAATAGATACCCATCAATTGGAGAATGGCTGAATAAATTATGGTATATGAATGTTATGGAATATTATTGTTCTGTAAGAAACAACCAGCAGGATGATTTCAGAGAATCCTGGAGAGACTTGCATGAACTGATGCTGAGTGAGATGAGCAGAACCAGGAGATCATTATACACGGCAACAAGAAGACTATATGATGATTAATTCTGACGGACATGGTTCTTTTCAACAATGAGATGATTCAAACCAGGTCCAGTTCAGTGGTGAAGAAAGCCATCTACACTCAGGGAGAGGCCTGTGTGATCTGAGTGTAGACCACAACATAGCATTTCCATGCTTTTTGTTGATGTTTGCTTGCATTTTGTTTTCCTTCTAAGTGTTTTTTTTTTTCCTTGTAGATCCGATTAGATAAACATTAAATAATTAGCTGGAGACAAATGGGATACCTTAGTAGAAATAAATCACTTTCAGAAAATTTACAATACCAACAAACCTCTAAGAGCAGCTATAGACTGAAAAATAAAATAAAACATTCAGTAATTAATACCAAGTAAATATAGGCTGTTCCTTTAAACAATATAAGCCAATCAACAAGGAGCTGCAATTTTGTTAAAAAGCAGCTACACCACACCTAATGGGTGAAGGGGGAATTAAATCGTCACCTGTCAATCTAACCTGACAAGGTCCTTCCCACATGGCCACCTGCCACCTTCCCCCTCCCTCATACTCGTGGCAATTCTCCCAACTCCATCATGATTCCTGACCCCCACTTCTCACAGCTAACATTTTTAGGGTGCCAAATTCCCCAGGATCCAACCTGCCAGCTAAAAACAGGCCCCAATCTCATGAAGTATCTCCTTTTCCCTGGCAAATGGCAAATTCAGTAGGAGCTTATGCCTTTCTGTCCTGTATCTCTCATGTCATCTCTTCCCCTGTCTCATCTCTATCTCTTCCCAATGCCAACATACTCGCTCTTTCTCCAACATACTCCCCCCCTTTTTTTAAAACATGCTCCCAAACCAATAACCCATCTAACTAGATGCTCCATTAAAACTATTGTTTTTGCAAATCAATCTTTCTTGTCCCTTATCTTTAAATCATTTTAAAAATTTTAAACTTTAAGATTCACAAATAACTTTGAACCAAATTTCATAAAACTTATACATATAACCAGCAGAGCTACAAAATTTTAAGGCATAATTCATAGTTTCATAGTTTTACAAATTACCCAATACCTCTAGAAAGCAACATACCATCTAACTAGGGGGATACAAATGTCACCTCCCCTAAGGTAAGCTCCTGGAACTTTGTTTTAATAATTTATATTTTAACTTAAAATTAAATCAAATACAGCTTTAAATTTCCAATAATACAAAACTGCTTTTGCTATCTTATTTCAAATAACAAATTTCATGAAACTAATTAAACATAGTTTCTTTCTCTCCCTCTGGCCCCACATGGCCCTGCTGTAGTCAGGGAATGGGTTAAAGGGAGAGAAAGACTATATTTACTGTCTCCTCCAGGAGGACCCAATTTAATTTAATTACTTTGGAATCTTGAAATGACCATTTGCTAAATTCCCCAATCATTATTCTCAATGGACTTTTCCTGAAGTTTTATCTTTGGCTAGAGCTGGATCCTACAGGAAAGTAAGGCCTTCCTTTTTTTTCCCCCAACAAATTCTAGCTCACAGAACAGACACGAAAGACATTCCACACAAAGACACAGACAAAAATTACATGGAAGAGGACCATCCCTTCCACACACACACAAAAGAAATACCCAAGTGCACTTTTTTTTTTTGGTCTGAAGTTCTGAGTTGGACTGCTCCCTTTCTTTGATGAGCCCAGAGTCCCTTACTCAGAGGGTGATCCCTTCCACTGGATCATCAGAGCATCCAGTATCATAGCTTGACCTCAAGTAATAAAGAGCTGACCTCTCGACTTGGAAGGAATTGCTGACCTTCTTGGTCAACTAGACTTGCCTTGTGTCTTTTGTCCCCTTCCTGGTTTCCCCCTTCCACTGGAACATCAAGCCTTATTAAATCCCAGGGCTCACTGCCGCCCAAGGACACATTAACACAATCCCCTGTGGATTACACATACATAAGTTACTTGGCTCTTTCTTACCAGGGCTCTATCATCTTCGGAGACTTGTGTCTTTTCTGTTTGTATCAGAATGTTTCTCCTAGGCCCATTCTTCACAGAGAGGGAGGCTAAGAGTCTGATCCCCAGGACGGTCAGAGAAAACCCAACCTAGCAGTTGCCTTGAATCAGGATCCCAGCCATCTCTCTGGGAAGCCATAGATCCGAGGCTGAGCCCCCATAAACTGTGTGGTACAGATGCTATCTCCTTTCCCAAATGAACTAATCAAAGACATTTTCAGGTACAAAGAGAAAGCATTTATTTAATCCCTGCAGGGAGAGGCCCAAGCACACATAGGAACCATGCTGACTTCTGCCATGTGCTCCTGAACCTGACCAGCCAGAAGTAGAACACCAGGTTAAATAGGAAAAGACCCAAGCCTTTTCACTGGATAACTTAAAAGGATGTAATCATCCTTGACCAATGGTCACCAATTTTGTCTGCCTCCCACAGGTCATGTCATTTCCTGCAACTTCTTGTCACCTCCTACAATTTAGGGTTCAAGGCCTGGGAATAGGTATCATGTGACTTCCTGAAACCCAAGACCCCATCTTCTCACTCTAGACCAGTCTCAATACTGAGAAATTCTTCATCCAATCAGTCCCATTCAACAACATACAAAAATTTATGGGACTGCAGCCATAGTACTTAGGAGAAATTTTATATTTCTAATTGCTTTCCTCCTTAAGAAAAGAGAAAAAGCAGATCAATGAATGAATTGGGCATGCAACTAAAACAACTAGAAAAAGAACAAATGAAAAATTCCTAATTAAACATTAAACTGGAAATCCTGGTATTTGTCATAGGATATGCATGATTTATAGTCCTTTGAGCATAGTTGATCTTTATATCACTTATAAATTGGGGAATGGCTCTTGTTTCTTTTATAAATTTGACTCAGTTGCCATTTGAGAAGAGGTCTTTATCAGAAAAATTTGCTTCAAAATTCTTTTCCTAATTACTATTGCTAACTATTCCCTTCCCCCAATTATTCTGTTCTCCTTTCACCATATCCCTCAAATGTTTGCTTTTGACCAACCCCTCCCTCAATATGCTCTCTCTTCTATCATCCTCTCCCCTTTTAATATCCCTTTCCTCTCCTACTTTCCTGCAGAGTAAAATAGATCTTTATCTACCCATATTGAATATGTATGTAATTTCCTCTTTGAGCCAGTTTTAATGAAAATAAGGTTCACTTACTCCTTTTCCCCTTCCTTTGTAAAAGCTTTCTCATGCATCTTTTATGGTAGATAATTCACACCATTCCACCTCTCCCTTTTCTTTCCCCCCAATATATTCCTCTTTCAACCCTTAATTTTGTATTATTCCTTCATATTCACCTCACACTTGTGCCTTCTATCTAGATATACTCCTTACTGCCATAATAATGAGCAAGTTCTTATGAGTTACAAGTATCATCCTTCCATGTAGGAATATAAACAAATAAGTCTTTTTTCTTTTTCTTTTTTTTTTTTTGCTTTTTTGCTGAGGCAATTGGGGTTAAGTGACTTGCCCAGGGTCACACAGCTAGGAAGTGTCTGAGACCAGATTTGAACTCAGGTCCTCTTGACTTCAGGGCTGGTGCTGTAACCACTGCGCCACCTAGCTGCCCCACAAGTCTTTTTTCAGAGGTCCTTCTAGGGACCTGACCACAAGCATTCTTTTCTGCCATAGAACTGTGAGGAATTTCCCTGCTTTTCTTCCTGTTTATATTCCAAGTTGTCTTTGATGTCTTTGGGTTGAGTGGTCTAGAAATCACTAGGGCTGCCTCTGATTCAGAGGCCCAAGGGACTGCAGTGGATTCGAATTTACTTTGGTGCAACAAACCCTTCCTGCTGACCTTTCAAGTTGGCTTTGGCTAGAAAATTGTTCCACTCCGTCTTTTTATGAGTTCTGACACTCTGAAATTTGTTTAGTCATCTTTAAGTCCCATCCGCCCACCTCGGTGGGGGATCTTAACTACCCACCACTCTCCTAGTTGGGGGCAGACTCCCCATTGCTCACCACAACAAGAGTCAACTGGTTTCTTACCTATTTCCCAGGTCTTCAGAGGTCTTTGGCCCTGCTTCGCTAAAGCAGGGAATTATCCCCACAGAACACCCGAGATACGAAAGGCTGGCCAACAGATCTTTTATTACGGGATATCACAAACTGAAGTTCCCTACTACATGGCAGTTATCGATGTTACCCGGCAGCATGTTGGCAGTCTGCTAGTAGTGCCTAAGGCAGTGCCTGATGTTACATGGCAGCCTGCTAAGGTAGTGCTATTAGTGTGGATAGTGCCACCCTGCATCTCTGTTTACTCTCTTATATAATCTCCTACTCCACATAATCGAGGAGGGTAATCCCTCCTCAACTGGTCCAGGAGGGAGGATCCCTTCCCCCTAGTCTGTGTTTACCCACTTCACATGATCCAGGAGGGAGGAGCCTCATTCATAGTATAACAGGGGTGAGGAGGCTGTCCCTCATTACTGAGGCATGCTCAATACCATCCCTGCCTTCCTGAGGGGCGGGCCTAGGCAGAATGTACCTCTGAGTGTCCTCAGAACTCTGCCCCTGCTGTCTGTGAACCTTTTTTTTTTTTTTAAATCTCCTTTTTTAAAATATTCAGGTGTCTTGCAGGAGTCTCATTGTGTTCCAACACTGAACATAAACTAAGAAGATACAAGCTTCTTTGTACATAAGCATGTGGGAAAATGGAAATGTGGGTGTAATAGAAAACAATGTGGCTAGCTAGCTCTCCCTATCATTAGAGAGAAACCCTCTAACCTGGAGGTCTTAGACTCCCCTTCCTCTTATTACACTTAATTTAAAACTAACATCAATTATCTGCATTATTTTGTCTTTGAATAAGCATAGGAAAAAAGTGATATGGTGTGGTGTGGTGTTTGTGTGTATGTGTCCATTTGGGCTCAGATTGCTATCAAAGTCAAATGCTACCCACCCCTATGTAAAATAGGAAATATCAGATCTGATTTGATTCTGCTCTGGCCAACATTTGTTCCCTAATATTAGGTTTGTTTACAGTGTTGCTGCAGTCCTGAGTGCTGACATCTGCTATTCTCCCCTCATGCTGGGACAAGAATAGACCTTATAGAATTGTAACTTTGAATGGACAGAGTTCTCACATTAAAAAGGAAAGGGACAGATTCTTTTCCTTGATGATTTCTTTAAAGATATTATCTATATTTTTTTGATCATGGCTTTCAGGTAGTCCAATATTTCTTATATTATCTCTCCTAGGTCTATTTTCCAGGTCAGTTGTTTTTCCAATGAGGTATTTTACATTTTCTTCTATTTTTTTCATTGACTGATTCTTAGTGTTTCATTGAATCATTTTCTTCCATTTGTACAATTCTAATTTTTAGTGGATTATTTTCTTCAGTTAGCTTTTAAGTTCCTTTTGCATTTGGCCAATCACACTTTTAAAGAAGTTGTTTTATTCAGTGGATTTTTTTTCCCATTTCATCAGTTTTATTTTTAAAGTTTTCTTTTTTCCATTTTGCCAATTCTATTCTTTAAGGAGTTGTTTTCTTCAGTATATTTTTCTCCATTTCACCCAATTTATTTTTTAAGTTGTTTTCTTCAGTCAATTTTTGTGCTGCCTTTTCCAAGTCATTGGCTTCCCTCATCCCAGACTTTCATAATTCTTCTGCATAGTGTTAAGGACCACACCTAAGTGTGCAGGGGCAGGTTGATTCTTCAAAAGCCCCCACAGCTGTAAAAAATAACACACTTGAAGGAACTGCAAATCAGTCTTTACTGACACAGATGTTGCTTGTAAATTGGTAATGAAATAAATTGGAGGCAAGAGGGAAGAGAAGAGAGGTTAGAGAATGCAACTGCTTCTCTGTCTCCTTGTATCATTATCATCCTCTCATATGAAGAAATCTATTCTGCTGGACAGAATTAGATCCCTAGAAGCCACTAGCAGGTTGCTCCTTAACAGCATACTTCTCATTTCTTTTCTCCATTTTTCTTCTTTCTTTTAAGATCTTTTATGAGCTCTTCCAAGGGAGCCTTTTGAGCTTGAGATCTGTTCATAACCCCATTTGAGGCTTAACCTGAGGCATTTTGCCATTGCTAAACTCTTCTGGGTTTGTGTTCTGATCTTTCCTGTCAACATAGTAGCTTTCTATGGTTATAGCTTTTTTTTTTTTCTTTTTGCTCACTTTTAAAAGTTGAGCTCTGCTTCTAGGGCACAAGGAGGTCTGTTCCAAGTTTTTGATTTCTGCCAATGATATTCTGCTGCACTGGGTTTTCTCACTGAACAAGGTTGACCTGGCCTAGTCCTGCCTGTGGATTTCTAGGGTTCACAATTTACTTTCTGTAGTTGAGTTGCAGGTCTCACAGCTGTTGATCTACTGGTCCTCTGAACTAGGACAGAGTAGTCAATGATGCTGTATTTTGATTAAGAACCTCTACCTAGATTCTTAAAGTCTCCTGGCACTGTACCTGTGCTGGGCTATATTCATCTCTGCCCAATTCAAACAGACTGTTCTTGAGGTCTTTTCAAGATACCTTAAGCTGGAAAATTATTATGTACTGTGTGTTTGTGGGTTCTGTACATTCCAAAATACATTCAGAGGCTTCATCTAGCATTGATTCTGAGGGAAGCTGGGAAAAGCTCAGGCAATGTCCTAGTTTTTTTTTTCTCCATCTTGGCTCTGCTCCCTGACTCCTGTTTGTTCTTTTTTCCCTCAAAGTGAAATGTATTCCACCACTATCATTTGAGATCCCTTAAGTTTCCTATTTAATTCACAATAATTGACTCCAAGTAAGATTTGGTTTTTACTCCCACACACAATATATTCAGAAATCCATGTCAGAAAATTTGTTCTTTTTTTTTTTGCTTTTTGCTGAGGCAATTGGGGTTAAGTGACTTGCCCAGGGTCACACAGCTAGGGAAAGAAAATTTGTTCTTCATAACCTTTTAAGAAACAGAATTTATCTAGATACCTTAAGAAATATGTACGAAGTCTAGTAGTTGTCCTGCATGTTGTAGCCCATTTGCAAATAGTTATACTGATTTTAACTTAAGATTGAAATCTTGGAACAAAATCAAAAGCCTATTTATATTCCCTTAAGGTTGATTTTTTTTTTCCAAATGAATTTTTTCCCACTGTATTGTAATATTAGCACTCAGCAATAACACAAAGGTAATTATTGACATTTTTACTTAGGTTTATCAAATGAGCACGTGGAGCAAATACTTGGAAATATTACATATATTGAATTTATTGTTAATTAAAGGTTTTATAGCATTTCATTTTTCCAGGATCATCCAAATGTATTGCAATTACCTAAGTACTTCAAAGCTTTGCTTTATTTGGGATACACATTTTTCTAACATATTATATATTTTCTTACAATTAAAGTTCATGGAACCTATTGCTGGGGACATAGGATCATCATTATGTGTATTACTTGACATTTTAATAATAGTGATGACTTGTTTCATGACTTGCCTTGATGAAATATTTTGCCTAGTGACCAACCTATTAGTGTTACTCTTTTCCCTACTTAACATAGGCAAATCCTAGTCTGACTTGTCAGACCTCATTTTACCCCGATATAGCTTTTAAGAATTTAGGGTCACCTTCTGCTCATGCAAGACACCAGGAGGAGCTTGTTTACATTTATCTTAAATAAGGATTTTTGAGCTCTTATACTTTGAATATACAAAATGACCTTTTATCCTCCCACCTTCTTCCTAGTCTAATGTTAACCCTTTATTTGGATCTCCATCTACTCTGTATCCACTTGTCTATTTGGATGTCATGTTCTATTCACCTATAGGGAGACTAATTTGCTTTCTGTCACAGGCTCTCCAAGAACAACTGCTTAGATTTCCACCTGTGGCTTGATGCCATATTTCTGACACTAAACTCATCGCTATTAGTACCTGGGATCTTCTGGACTCTCTTGTCTTACTTTAGGGAATCTATCTAGGTTTCAGTTCCTAATTATTTCTACTTCCATTGACCTGTCACTTCCTAATGTCCTGGGATGAGCACATAAAGCTTTCAAATAGTTCAGGCTTTAAATAAAGGCCTTATACATAGGCCTGTCTGTGATATGGTTCAGCTGCCATCCAGTTGAATATTGGAGATAGTCCTCAGAGATATTTTACAGATTCATGAATCATAGACATATTATAGTATCTTGTTAATGTTAATAATTAGTGGCTATAGTAAACAGAACACATGAGGTATTCCTTCATCTCACACTAATCCCTTTAGTTATGAAAATATATGGCCACCAGTAAAAAAAAAAAAAAAGGTAAATATCTGAGTACCCTTGATAAGTAAGAAGGTCAGGTTAGTTTTCAATTCCCCACACCTCCATTGGATGAGCCCTAAAAGAGGCAGTGGTGTCATTAGAAATATGGTCTTTCACATTTTTCAGTTAGACATTGAATCCCAATGATGTAAACTGCGACCTTTGGGAAGGGTGGTCCTGGGCTGGAGACCCTAAATCGAAACCCTCCTGATCTTTGGGAGGGGCCCCACCTACCTATTCATAGGGAAACTTCAAGATCTCTACCTATTCGTTCAGAAATCTTGGCCTAATAATCATGGAGCTTTTCAGAAACTAGCCCTTAAATCTCCCCAGCCTGAACCCTTAAAAGGCAAAATAAAAGGATGAATCTTTGCAATCTCCTACATCAGGAAAAGTCCACTGAGCTGCTGCTCAATGTAAACCCATCTTTGCTTATTCCCTCACTTTTCCTACTTTTGGATCTGGCCTCATGGGAGAGTTGCTTTCTCAGCATAATAAACCCATTTTTGCCACAAACCTCTCGACTAATTTACTGGGATTTTTGAATTCTTTCACAAGCTCTCAACTGGCCAAGGGGAATCACTCAACCCTCGTTTCTCACACTTCAACATTTGGTGGCCTGTTATGGGGATCTCTGAGATTCTGGCTGAGGTAAGCCTTCTCTTGTTATAGCTTATTTTATAGCTGGGACACCTACACATCTGGGAAAGTGTGGGCTGTTGGGGAGGTTCTAAGCTCCAGCAGAATTCCTCAGCTGGAGATACTTGACTGGGAATTCCTTTGATTGAACAGGGATACCACTTAATCAGGGAACCTCTGTCTCTCTTTAGAGGACGGAGTGCTATAGAATTTGGGGAACCTAAGGCTTGTGGCAAAATGGGACAATCTATCCTCTGTCTCTATTCCTAAGGATTCTCTCTTAGGCTGTTTCTTAAACAGAGACAAATTCAGCTTAAAAGATCTCAAAACTAACAAACTTAAATTAAAACAGCACTGCAGAATGCTGCTTAAATGTTCTGGAGGGAAATCAAAATTAGATAATAACCTTTAAAAAAAATTCCTTCCTTCCTGCTCCTTAGGGACACAGGATCCCTCCTCTGCACCATCATGCAGTTCTTATCAGGAGGCCTCTGAATCCTTTTTAGAACTACCTCCTTACCAAAGACAGGACCTCATGTCCGATAATATTTAATTCTTGAACCAGATTCTGAGATTTCCCTCTGATACAAAGAGTGGGACCCCTTTTTCTCCTCCTCAGGATCTTGATTCAGCCACCCCTTCTAAGCTTTGCTCCCTGAGCAGCAGCAGACTCTTAGGGAAAGACATTCAGAGCAGAGGTGCTTTTTTCAATGTCAGATCGATCCCATGTTAAGGAAAAACCTAGCCATTGCTCTGAGGACCCCACCCAGTTTATTGAGGGATCTAAGGCCAATACCCTCCAATTTGATCTTTCCTGGGGAAATGTTAATATTAAACAATCTGCCCCAGATATAGGGAGGAAGCTGCAGAAGCCAGCTTTGGGCCCTCAAACTTCTACTCAGCTGTTAGAAACAGTTGTTGGAGTCTTTTATAATAGGGACTGAATAGCAGCAGAGGAAAAGGATTGAAGAGTTAAAGTGAGAAATGGAGAACAAGCCCAAATTTGGGCCCATAACTAACCCTTATTCAAGGTCCTCATCAGGCCTAGGCTACTAAAACCCAAAAAACCAAACTGAGTTCTGCCCTTGCCCAGGCTAGACCTAATGTAGAAAAGCCTCTCACTCAGTATGAAGGTGAAAAGCAGGGACAAGCCCTGGGGCTTTTAACTCTGCCTCTTAAGACTGGTGGCCTACTTCTCAGAGAAACTGGACTCAGTTTCCTTAGAATGGCTCTCATGCCTTAGAGCACTGGCTGCTACAGCTCTTTTAATTGAAGAAGCCTCAGAACTCACTCTAGGGCACAAGAGCATTTTAGAAGCCAAAGGGCTTAGGAGGCTTACTAGACATCAGGCTCTCCTGCGAACCCTGGACTTGACTCTCCGGGGGTGTGCCATACCCTTAATCCTGCCCTTGACAACAATCAGTCGGGAGAAAATGGGGAAAGACAGGCAGGTTATTCTGTCTAACCCTAAATGCTCCATAGCACCCTGGAAGCTAAGCCACTGCCTCCTGGAACTTCTGCCCAGAAAGCTGAACTTATTGCCCTAACCAGAGCTTTGGAACTGGGGAAGGGAATGAGAGTGAACATCTTACACAAACTCCAAATATGCTTTTCATATTTTGCATGCTCATGGTTATATGGAAAGAAAGAGGATTTTTGACTGCAAAGAATTCTCCTATTAAATATGCAGGGTAAATTCTACAGCTATTGCAGGCTGTCCACAAACCCAGAGAGGTTTTAGTCATATTTTGTATAAGGACACCAGAAGGGGGAATTGGTTTGCAGATTCTGTTAAAGCTGCTGCCCATTCACCCCTTGCAGACATCCTTTCTCCTGTCTGGCTTCAAACACCCTCAAGCCAACTTTTAGCTATTTAACCTCCCTCTTTCCTGAAGCCCTTTCAGAGAAGGGGCACATACCCAGGGGAAGATTGGCAAATAGATTTTACACATTTGCCACCTTGCAGAGGTTTCAAGTTACTTTTGGTCTTTATTGATGTGCCACAGTTCCCATGTCTCAGTTTCCCTCAGTTGTTCTGTTTGTTTCCCTTGATTGTTCTGACCAAAAATAACAACCTCCCTCCTTCTGACCCTCAAAAATAATTGGACTCACATTCAATGAAGTCATAAAACCTCCAGATGTTCCACCTCAATGTACCCCTTATCTTTTTGGCTTCAGACTTACTGTTTCCTAGTTCCTGTCTCAAGCTTCCTGTACTCCCTACCTGTCAGAATTGAATTGATAGCCCTTCCTGGAACTCAATTCTCCTCCTCCCCCCAGTGCTCAACCCCTCCTTCTGAGTTCTTTGTTCAGTCTGGGCACAGGAGGTCTATAAAAATGCTAAGACCAAACTTACTATTTGTTAGACCTGCTTGAGATCCAGTTGGCTGGCATGTCTGTCAGTTTAAACTCACAATGGACTGTGTGCTTTGAGACAAGAATCCCAGCAGTCCCGATCATAGCTATGGATTCTGAACTCTCAATTAACATCAATAAAATATTAACTAATCTCCAATGTGTGATACTGCTTCAGTTTCTCCCTGAGCATTACATTGACACCTTTATTAATTGGGTCTAAGCTTTTTCCTACAGGACTGAGAGCTCAGGAGGTAGCAAGGTGCTTGCTGAAAGAGATCTTACCTTACTTTGGCCTATCTAACACCTTGCAGATTGACAGTGGTCCAGCTTTTAATTCTCAGGGAACCCAAGATGTGGCTGAGGCACTTAAAATTACTTACCACCTCCACTCTGTCTGATGTCCTCAGGCTTCTGGGAAAGTGGAGAAAAGGAATCACACCCTCAAGTGAGTGAAGAATCTCCCACTAGGGCTTTAGATGAATCTGAATTGCACCTTGGGAGAATATCAAGCTTAGTCCCTTTGACTTTCTGTATGGAAGGCCCTTCTTAACCACCAATTTTAGATCCAGAACAGCATCTGGTAACTGTTTGCCACACAGCTCCGTGCAGTCCAGAAGGCCCTTTCTGATTACACAAATGAGCATCTCCCTAAAACTACAGATGCTCATACTCAGACTGCTTCCCTTGTAAATCCAGGGGACATGGCATACTTGTCAAACTGGAAGGGTTCCCCAGCTTGACTCAAATTACTAGGATTAAAAATTCCTCTCCTTCAAATATTTCAGAATATTCCTGTGAACACTCTGGAAAAAGAAGAGTGATATTGTCTCTATCCTTTTTTTCTCACTCTTCTTCCTAACTCTTTCTCACTCCAAGGATGAGAACTTTGCGCCTAACATTTTCTTTTCTTTTTGCTGAGGCAATTGGGGTTAAGTGACTTGCCCAGGGTCACACAACTAGGGAATGTTAAGTGTTTGAGACCAGATCTGAACTCAGGTCCTCCTGACTTCAGGGCTGGTGCTCTATCCACTGCACCACCTAGCTGCCCCTCTCCTGCTTTTCTCGATGTCATTCTGTGGCCCTTGCCAGTAGTTAACTCCTTCTTAGCCTTTCAGCTAGAGATCTCCATGGGCAGTGGGGGCATTCAAGATTTTTGGGTGGGCCCTCAGCATCCTCAAGGCAGCCCACAGATGGGACTCCCAATGTATTAGTTGCAAAGACCTCATTTCCAATTGTCACCATCTCCATCCTGGATGCCACCCCACTTTTAATCTGTTTGTGAGATTTGTTTCCTTCAGGCTCCAAGTTACAAACTTCCAGCTACTCCTTCAGTCTGAAAATCATGGGACAACTGACTTGAACACTCCACGTCTCCTAGATGTTGCTGCCACCTTATCTCACATTTCCCCTCCTGGCCTGAACCCCCATTGAACATGGGGACAACTCTACAACCCTTATCAGCTTGAAGCAGTTACAGATGAGATCTTCGTCCCTTTGCCCCAAATGAATTTTGGAGGGAAATGATGTAAACTGTGACCTTTGAGAAGGGTGGTTTTGGGCTGGAGACCCTAAATTGAAATCCTCTTGGCCTCTGGGAGGGGCTTCACCCACCTATTCATAGGGAAGCTTCAAGATCTTTACATATTCAATCAGAAATCTTGGCCTAAGGCATAATCATGGCCCTTTTCAGAAACTAGCCCTTAATCTCCCCAGCCTGAAGCCTTAGAAGGCAAAATAAAAGGACTCTGAATCCCAAATCTTTGCTATTTCCTACACCAGGAAAGGCCCACTGAGCCGCTGCTTAGTGTAAACCCAGTTTTACTTATTCCTACATCAGGAAAAGCCCGCTGAATTACTGCTCAGTGTAAAGCCATCTTGGCTAATTCCTTACCTTTGCTACTTTCCTTTTGGAAGTGGCCCACTGGGAGAATTGTTTTCTCAGTGTAATAAACCCATTTTTTGCCACAAACCTCTTGCCTCATTCACTGGGGTTTGTGAATTCTTTCGTAAGCTCTGGACTGGCCAAGGAGGATCTCTCAATCCTTGTTTCTCACACCTCAACACCAATATTCTAGTTCTAAGACCTAGAGACCAATTTAATCTAAATAGGTTAATTGCATATTCAGAATACATAGTTTAGCATCAATTATTCTTGTTTCTGATCCCATGAATGTTATACTCAAATTCTCGTAATATAATTCATAGAACTGCTGACCCAAAAAGAATCCTGTTTCTCATGAGAACCTGAACTTAGCCTCACACACTAGATCAAAGTGACAAGCGTAACCTTGCCTATTTCTGTTCTTCTTACTTGGGCATCACACCTATGAGGTGTTTATATATAAATTTATTGTTCCCCGAAAATACTGATGACCCTGGAAGGTCCTCCTAAGCCCATTCCCATCATGGTATGCATCCTGTTACTTCCACTATTGTATATATTCCAAACCCATTCCCATCATTGTGTGAATCCGATTATTGCTTTAGGCAGTGAGAAATAGAATTTTTTATGTAACAGTTGCCTGATGACCTAACTGCATTCTTTTTGCTTCTGTATTACCTGCTTCTTTTGTTATATAAACACTGTTCTCCAATCACTCTGGACAGAATGATTTTGAACATTAGATTTGGTCGGCTAGCTAAACTAACCACATTAAAAGATTAAAAACCAATCTCTAATTTGCCTCAGTTTCTCTGGCATTACAGAACTTAGAGTAAGAAACTTTAGATGTCACCTGTCTTAGTCAACTGTGAATATCATGTGTCAAGAACTGTGTGCTAGGTGCTATGGGACACATACAAAAGTAAAAATCGCTATTCACAAGGTGCTCATTGGAGAGCTTTTTCTGGAGAGATAGACAAGTATAAACATAAGTAAAGCAAAGAAAAATTGATGAGAATATTAACAAGTAGGAGTATCAGACTTCAGGGAGTATTGTAATTTTACCTAAGATACAGATGAGGGAGTGGTTGCATGGCAAAGGGAATAGCTTGTACAAAGGAAAGAAGCAACACATGGGAATGCTGAATTTTAAGAAAAACAGTCCTATATGGCTGCTAAAGTATGTGAAGGAAAATATTACAAAATAAGTCTGAAAAATAATTAGTTTGCAACAAGATTGTGAAGGACTTCAAATACCAATTTCGTTCCATAAAGAGGCCACCTTAGATTCTTAGGAAGGGAGATGACATGGTTAGACTTTGCCTCAGGAAAATTAATCTGGCTGCTCTGTGAAGAATAAAGTGGTAAAGAGAGTAATGTAAGGAAACCAATGAGACTCAATAGTTCTGGCAAGAAGTGATAAGGGTCTGGAATACAAAGGGGATTGGATGTAAGATAAAAGGGAATAAAGTTGATAAGGGTTGCCAATTGACTGAATAAATAGGATTGGAAAAGGGAAGTCAATAATGATTCCAAGGTTGTATAAATATATTGACAAATAGGTGAAGCCCTCAGTATAATATTTGGTGGAGGAGTAAGTTAAGTTTTATTATGGACATAATGAGTTTGAAGGACCCATAGGATATTCAGATGGAGATGTTCAGGAAGTAGCTGACACTGTAAAACTAGAGATACAAAGAAATTGGAGGCATTCTTATAAAGATGGTAACTGAACCTATAAGAATAGAGAGGTGACTGTAAACACTATATAACCAGTTAAGTAGGCAAGAAGAATGTTATGGAAGCCAAAAAGATATCAAGGAGGGGGTGGTTGAAAGCCAGAGTATGATAAGGATCTGAGTAAAAGATACTAGATTTAGTTGCTAGAAATCTCCAATACTTTAGGAAATAGTAGATTCACTTAAGTGGTGCAAATAGAAGCCAGACTGCATAAAATTGAGAAGTCAGAGGTGTCAGTAGTTAACAAAGGATCCAGTTGAGATTAATTAATTTGCCATGGATAGTAAGCATATTTATGACTTGAAGTGTTATTTGGAAGCACTGGAGTAGAAATAGAGGTGGAAGAGGATAGATACTTAAAAGACTCATGGTTGGAATTTGGGGATGTTAGCAGCAAAAGAATAATGGGTAACAAATTCAGGGTAAAGTTTAAGCTACAGAGATGATGGAAGGTAAGACAAGAAAAGTGACAGATTGAAAAGAGGTAAAGGAACCACTTGGAGAAAAGACCAGTGAATTTGAAGGTTCACTAATGCAGGTCATATGGAAAATGGCAAGATTTAAAGTATGAATGTTTCTATAAGTGGCTTAAGTGAAATGGACAAAGTAGAAAACAGAAGTTGAAGCTGATCAATTGGGAATCTAAGGTGTTTGAAGGGCTATCAATGTGCAAACTGAATTCCCCATGTATAAAGGAATAGAACAAAGTGAAGAGGACTACTGTTGTGAACCAGGTCCCGAGTTCCTTGAAAGAGAATGACCTAGAGACAGGCAATAAACACAAAGATATAAACTGGTTGAGACCAGTGAAGTCAATCACAAGGAGGAAAGGATGGTGAATGAAGATGGGAAAGATAAAGTCAAGAATTGAGAACAGAAAGGACTTTTATTATTCCTGCTGGTTCAATGAGGGGCCTGAGAATACTAATGAGTATACAGCCATGTTTTCCCAAGAAATCCAGGTGTCTCATACAACAAGATGAAAAGTCCAAGGAAAAGAAAGTCTAGGATAAATTACAAACGTATGTATAATGACAATAAATTGGAAAAAACACGCAGGCTGTTTCTAGAGGTTATTTGGCACAATGGTAATAATCATTATCAGTGATTTTTTTTTTAAACCTACAAATTTTGGAGCCCTTTTCAATTAGTTCATGGAACTTTGGATACTTGAAAATTAATTTTTTACTATCTATACCATAATGATATTCATAAGGAAGACATTGTCTTATAATAAAAGTGTTAGAACCAGAAAACTCATTCTAGAGTATAATATTCACATTTTCTTCTTTAAGAAGTATGAAAAGTTCAAAATTATCCTGATGCAACTTGCTTCCTTGATGCAATTCCCTTCTGTATCACAACCTGATTGGTCTCAACTACTCTGAGCCTTTCCTGGTCAAAAGGCATTAACATAAGCAGTCCCAGTCAAGTCTAAGAATTTCTATCTATCTCCCACAATTGGTGGGTGCCCAATTCCAAGTGAGTAATCATATCCTGATGATTTACTGATGAATTTCAAGTTGAAGATGAGGGGGTCAATGTCTACTAAATGTCACTGTAACCTTGTATATTCTATTAGGGTAAGGTAAATCCCCTTTGGGGAATGTTAAAATCAGTGATTTTGTCCCAAGAGTGAAATACAACTAAGAGGGTGCTAGTGTTAGAGCCCTTCCTACAACTGAAAGATTTATGGATCAAAGACCTGAATTGAAGTCTAGATGAATAATATAGCTATCCACATTGCTGTCTAGTCTAAGATTGATTTTTGCCATTTCACAAATCTGATTTTAGAGAACTAGCAATAAATATCTGGTCACTTTGAAGGGATGATCAATAGCTCCTTTATGGCAAAAATAAACTTTCAAAGCTAAGTAACTAATGTTAGCCACCATTTTTATGGTACCCTATATACAAAGGATAAAAAAGCCTTTCCAGTTTAAATACTTAATAGAGAAAGGAATATACAAACTTTTCAGTGAAATATGGATTCTGTTACAGGGAAGGAGAAGGCCCTGTGAAATACTGAATACTTTTATTAATTAAGCAATGCTAAACACAAGGAATTTTCAGCATGCCAAGAAGGGCAAAGTGAAAATTACAATAACTCTCCTAACCAAAACAAAGGTCAACCTTAGTTTAAAAAAAAAAAAAAAAAAAAAGCATAACTAATAGCAGATGCCAGATTTTGCATTTTTAGTTCCACAGTTGCATTTAGCATTCACATAGTACTTTTTATTTTCAAAATAGTTTAAAACATTTATTAATCCTCACAACATCCCTGTGAGGTAGGCAAATTTATCTTTTATAGCTGGAGAAATTGAGGCAGAGTTAAGTAACATGCCCAAGGCCATCAAGGCAGCAAGTGAAGTTGTATTTAAAATCCAGAAGCTATGGTCCTTCTCACCCATTAATGTATTCATCAAAAAAGTTATACAAAGGACCAAAACCAGGTACTCTTAGCCCACAATAACTAAGACAATGATGACAACAACACTAACAACAAAGGAACAGCTTAAATGCTATCAGGGATATTTAAGAAAGTTAGAAAACATTTTACTAGAAACAATAGGCAACAGAACATATAGAAATAGATTGTGGAATCATCAGCACTGGAAATATGAAACTGAGATTAGGCATTCATCAGGAATGGTTTAGGAAAATGTAAACAAACCTGCTACAAATGCAGGGAAAGTAAACTAGCTAACTCATTAGAGGTTTATTCCTAACCTCAAATGACTATGCTTTTAAAGGAAAAAATGGTTAGAAAAAGTTAAAAAAAAATCAAATCAAATCAAAACTGAACTCAATATAACTTCAAACCAGTAAACATACTAATATTCATTCACATTATAAAGGTCAAAACCAATTTTAATTTGTGACAAACTAATAGGGTTTCTATATACTGATTTTCAACTAAAAATCAACCAAATATTTTCTTATTAAATCAAACTAGAAGTTGGGGAATCAAGCACCAAGCAGTCAGATAACATAAACCATATAGCTAGCTTAATGACTATATCCAAATCAAGGCTCTGTAATTCCCAATGTCAATTTTGTGCTTACATATTTTATAAGTAAATATTTAAATCAATTTATCCAAATTTCATCTATGTATTAAGAGAGCAGAGGTGTACCTTATTTATTTATTTATTTTTGCAAAGGAACTGGTGTGCTTGGTTCAATATTTCATTTTAGAGTGATTTAAAGATATTTAAAACTGAACCTGCATTTTAAAGCCCAAGAAATAAGTAGGTTTACTAGACCAATTGCAAATTTTATAGTGATACAATGACTATGTAGTTTAAAAATATCACTGTTATCACTGTTTATTTTACAATAAGGATTAGTCTACAAGTTAAGGCAAACATACTAATGCATTTGCGTTACTTCAAAAAAAAGTGAGATTACATAACAATTGTTTTAAAACTTCTAAAAAATGTTCATTAACTAAAAATAAGCCAAATCAAGATGCTTTGCAAGTATATATGAGTAAACAATGGTTTATAGTAACAGTACTCAAAAATAACCAAGAGAAATACATATGCCATTTAATCAAATGGATTAACTTAAAAAATAAGATTGGCAGCTACATGTAAGTATTTATTACATGAACATAATTATATTACCTATTTTCACAAGAAAACAACTTTTGGTTTTTGAATAAGAAAAGTATACAGTGATTAAATAAATGTACATGTGAATATATGTATTTCTGAGCAGAGTTGCATTATATACTCAGGCATCATTTGAAAGTAGTATTAATCCATTGTTTAAAATCAGAAGATTAAGTGCATTTTGTCAGATGAGTTTTTCCCTCCAATGCCCTGTAAATGCTTGGAGGCCATCAACAGCAACAATAAAATACAAAGGAAGGCAGCCCTTGTTAACAGGAACATGGAGTGTAATTTATGTATCTCCATTTAGAACTGCCAGACAGCTTTGCAACAGCTGTAAATTACCCTAAAAAATAAAACAAAGTTAATGAATCCACATAGTATATTTGAAAATTATAAACAATATTAAAAATGCTTAAAACCAGGTATGATGGGGAAGCTAGGTGGCGCAGTGGATAGAGCACCAGCCCTGAAGTCAGAAGGACCTCAGTTCAAATCTGGTCTCAGACACTCAATATTCCCTAGCTGTGTGATCCTGGGCAAGTCACTGAACCCCAATTGCCTAAACAAAACAAAACAAAACAAAACCCAGGTATCATTAAATTTAAAAAATTCACCCATAATAACTTTATGAATTCTGAATTACATATTCATATTAGATTTAGAATTTCATTACATTCAAAGAATCACTAAATCATAACATTTTATGGCAGAAACACACCTCTTCAACCTTAGTGTTTTACAGATAAGGGAATTAAGGTTCATACAGAGAGGTCAAATGACTTACCCTATGGTCACACTGTAACAAGAGATAAGATGCCAAACTCAGCTTCTAACCCCTCAAGTACCCTTTTACTAATATACACTAGTAGCATAAGTAGAGGAACAAAGAATCAGTTTCTAAATTTCCTCAAGGAATTCAGTACTTTAGTACACCTCTGGAGTGTAAGGTGGTGTGCTGTTCTATAAATCCCAACCCATGTTCTTCTACTAAAGGAGTTCAACATACACATCAGTTAAAAACATTCACTGAGCACCTACTATTTGATAGAGAGGCAGTGTGAAAAGGGCTGGAGATACAAAGAAAGGCAAGACAGTCAAGAAGGTCATAATCTTATAGGGAAAGATAACACATGAATAGAAAATGAAAAGTGAGTTCCTTGCTCCAGGACATGATAAAGCTCAGCTAGCAACTAGATGGTAAATGATGAGATGTTCATTTTGCAGCTTCCTTAATCAGAGGATCTGGAAGGAGCTTTCTCCTGTCAACTCTCCATTTTTTCCAATCAGAAAGAGGGAGGGGATTTAGGAGTATGGGACACTGAGAAGATGTATTTCATAGTTGATGCAATTCTGCAGGATGATGAGACCTGATTAAGTCCAGAGGAGCGCAGCCAAGTGGGAATGAGGACATGGAGAGATTCCTTCAAATAACCTAGTCCTCAACTACTGCTCGGTGATGGAGGCCACAGTGGAGGGCAGATAAGTTACCACCGGCAGCAGGAGAGCAGCTGCCCGGGGAACCCGTGGAGCCTGAGGCACGGCCCCACTCCCCCGCTGAGCCCTGGGGCTCCCCTCAGGGCAGGCAAAGGAGAATGGAAGTGGAGAACATGGCCGGACAGCGGGGACCCTTGGCCCAATGACCAGCTGTGTCCCACCTGTGACATGGATCGATCTGAGGGAGGGGTAACATAGGGCTGAGCCCTCCCGATGCTTCAGGAGGCCCTGGGGGCCCTTTGGGGGCTGAATGGCCCCCCATGTCCTCACCCTAAGGGGCTTGTTTCCTTGGCCACAAGATGCATGTGATTGTTCTAAGAGAAGAGTCCCTGGGAGAAGGGTCTGGGACTTCTGCCCTTAGGCCATGGACTCCTGTATGAGGCACCTGGGGATTCTCCCTGGGGAGGGGGCAGGGTGCTCCGCCTCTGGGTGGGCCCAGCCCAGTGCAGGGAGGCCTCGGTGTCAGGGCTGGGCCCCGGGAACCCCAGAAATAAATAGTGAGAACCAAAGTTCCATCTGAGGACCGAGGGCCCCCCCCCCAGACTCCTTCATGTGCAGGGAAAGAGGAACAATGAGGGACCCCCGAGTGGTGCCAGGGGCTGCCTCCCTGCCACAGAACCAGTGACCAATTCCTCAACTTCTAGCTTCCCCAATCCTTTAGCTATTTTCTCACACACACACACACACACACACACACACACACACACCTATTTTAAAAGGCTATTTTAATTTTTTAATTTTTTTTTTTTTTTTTGCTGAGGCAACTGGGGTTAAGTGACTTGCCCAGGGTCACAAAGCTAGGTATTAAGTGTCTGAGATGAGACTGACTTCAAGGGCTGGTATTCTATCCACGTGCCACCTATATGCCCCATTTTCAATATTTTAAAAATGCTAAATTCTAAATTCTTTCCTTACATTCAGCCGGCTCACGGGGAAAAAAAAATTAAAATGAATTTTAAAATATATACAAAATTTTTTGAAACAATGAAAGCAGTCTTTAGAGGAAAATAATTGAAAACAAAAGGTATGGAATCTTAAAGGAAATAATTTTAAAAATAGGATGGAATTGATTAACCAAGAAATATTTGTGTACCTTTGTGCCTGGAGTCATATGGTATGAATATAGTACTGTTAAATTTCAAAGTATATTATAAAGGTATTATCACCAAACTATTTGCTACTTCTTGGCAATTAATCAAAAAATATTTATAAAGCACCCATTATAAGAAAAATAAGTCAGTGAAAGAAACTAGAGAAACAACACCCAACAGAGTTAAATATAGTGGTAGTGGAGGGGGGAGGAGGTTTGAAGAGAGGTGGGCAGAAACTGAGCTCCTTTTTTCACAAGAGCTGCTGGAAAAATGGAAAGCAGTTTGATGAGAAATAGATTTAGACCATCATTAATAATATTAAACTCCAAATAAAAGGGAAGAAAAAGTTTATATCATTAAAAAATATAAAAGGATATACTATTAAAAGAAAATCCAAAAGCTAATTGGAGGATGGTACTTTTTGCAACTGTGTCTGGGGGCAAGTAAATGTGGGGGGAGAAGAAACACTTTGCCAAAAAAGGGAGAGAGGTGATAACAAAAGATAAAAGGCAATTCCAATATATAAAATTAAAAGTTTTGTATGAACAAGATCAATGTAGCCAGAATGAGAAGCTATTGAATGAAAAAATATTTTCATCTAAAATCTAGCATAAAAAATCTGAAATCCAAGATTAGCAATAAATTAAGATAATAAATAAGGACAAAAGTTATTCTCCAATAGGTAATGGTCAAACAATATGCAAAGGTTTTCAAAAGAAAACATTAACTACTAACACAATCCAAATCATTAAATAACAGAAGCAAATTAAAACAAACCTTTGATTCAGAAAAATGGAAGATTACCATCTACTGTTTTCTATCAGCTATGATAGTTCAGATTTTCCATGTCATGATGCTTCTTGTTCCTTGTTCTATTTCCCCAAACTATATGAAGTAACGTAAGTCCTACCTCATGATTAAGAATCTAAGAAAATAATTTTATTGGAAATTGCCAGCCTCACCAATAAATTGAACAAGTTTGGAACGTTGTACTTAGGAGTACCCTCATTTCAATCTTTTGGTATACAGTAGTGATATTGCTGAATCAAATGCAATTTTGTAGCCCTTTGGGCATAGCTTGAAAGTATTCTCAAGAATGCTTAGATCTGTTTACAATTTACTTAGTGTTCCAATTTTCCCACACCACCTCCAACAAAGTCTTTTCCCTTTTCTGTCATATTAGCCAATCTGACAGGCTGTGTGTGCTGTGTACCTCAGAGTTGTTTTAATCTGCATTTCCCTTATCAATAGAGAATTAGACCATTTTTCATGTCTACATAAAGCTCTGATTTCTTCTTCTGAAAAGTGCCTGTTCATATCTCTTGACCATTTATCAACTGGAAAATGACTTGTATTCTTAAAAATTTAACTAAATTCTCTATATAATTGAGAAATTTGCTATAAATTTTCCTCCAATTTTCTGCTTTCCTTCTAATCTTGGCTACTCCACTGGTTTTGTTTGGGCAAAACCCTTTTAATTTACCATAATAAAAATTATCCATTTTACATCCTGTTATCTTCTCTATCTCTTGGTTGTAAAATCTTCCCTTATCAACAGACCTGACAAAATTTTTCATGCTTCCTTAATCTGCTTACAAGGCAACTTTTTACGTGTAAATCATGTACCACATTTTGACCTTACTTTGGTAAGATATTGGTTTATAATACCTAATAGCTGCCTATCTGTTTTCCAATTTTTCTAAGTTTTTGTCAAATAATCAGTTCTTGTCCCAAAAGTTTGGCTCTTTGAAATTACAGAACACTAAATTGCTATGGTTACTACTAGATTACTATTGTTTATTGTGTACCTGCCCTATTCTACTCTATTTCTTAACCACAACTAGATTGTTGTGAAGATTACTGTTTTGTAAAATAATCTGAGATCTGATATTGCTAGGTCACCTTCCTACAAGTTAAATTAGGGGCAGCTAGGTGGCAGAGTGGATAGAACACCAGCCCTGGTAGTTCCCATAGGAACTACCCCCACAACCTGCCCACCAGTACAGCAATCTTAACACTGTGGGTTCCTATAAGGAATCCTAATGAATAGGGAACCTAGTAAGTCTCAGCCCTGTCCCGTCTAAGTTTTTACAAACAAGGAGATGCTTACAGTTATTTAATGGGATGCCAGGAAGCAAAGACCACTTTTCTTGTGCATTGATTAATTGCTGACCTGTTTTTACTTCAGAAACCTGGCTAGTTCCCTGAGTAAATGAATAAATTCTTCAGTTTACTCATCCATAAAGCCTATAATTGGATACCATGTGCCAAACCCTAACAAATATTCTCCTTGGTGGGTTCCTTGATATGAAGCATCCAGCACCTGGAAGACTGCTTTGTCTCAAGAGTCACATATCAAATGAGACTTCTTAGCATAATGTCTCCTTTGTTCTCAGCCTATAAAAACCCTTTATTGGGAAAAGGACTTTGAGAATGTCATCCAGGAGGGAATATACATCTTGCCTGAGGCCTTTTCCCATTCCTAAACCCTGAATGGCTGTGACTAGGGATTCTCCTAGCCAAGAAACTCAGGTGTTGGTGCTACCTTATAGTGATGATACATGTTGTTTGTTTGTTTCTTATATTGTCTTTATTGTTATGGTAATCAGTGTTTGTTGATTGCCTATTACTTTTATGCTATATGTCTTGTTTGAATCAAGGCTCTGAGCAATAATAAATTTATACCCACTATTCTCTTTAAGTCTGTGCCTGCTAAATGTGAATTCTGAACTCAGATTAACCTTACCGCTTCAATTTGACAATCCTGCATACTGCTGCCTTTGCTGGGGAGAAGCCACCCACAGTTGAGAGTAATAGCAATGGTATCAGGGGCTGGGCAGTAAGCTTGGCCAACCTCACAACCACAGTGATGAACAAAAACAACTCAGCTTGGCCAAGCAAATAAGTGCCAAGGTACAATTGTACTTACTACAACATTCAAATACAAGACAAGAAAAGCATAAAAAGGTAAACATGAAAAAGAAATCATAAGGGACTCATTAAGATTAAACAGTTCACATTTCTATATGGGAAGATGATACATGTAACTCCTAAAAACTTCACCATTATTAGGGCAGTTATAAGGAGTCTATATAAGCAGAGGAAATTGATATGAATCAATTATGTTGTGATGATGTAAAAAAGAGAGAGAGAGAGGGACAGGGAGAGAGGAAGAGGGAGAACTGCATTGGGAAGAGGAAAGGAGAATGGGAAAAATTTCTTGCAAAAGAAGCCCCCAAGGAAGAGCTTTGATAGTGGGCAGGCGATGCTTTAATCTCATTGTTATTTAAATTGTTTCAAGGAGCAAAAAGTATATATACATACTCACTTGGATATATAAATCTATCTTATTCAACAAGGAAGAGTTGGGAAAGGGATAAGAAAAAGGTAAGGTTGAAAAAAAGAAGAAGTGAATTAAGGAAGGCAGTGATTAAAAGCAAAATAGATTTTTGAAGAATGACAAAGGATAAAAAGACAAAGATATAAGGACACAGAAGAAAACAAGATGAAGGAAAACAGTTAAATAATCAAAATGTGAATGCGAATGGAATGAACTCACCCATAAAACATATAGTCAAATAGGTTAGAAACCAGAATCCAATATACAGCTTACAAGAGACACAGTTGAAAAATAAAGACATATACATTGAGTTAAAATAAGGGACTGAAACAAAATCTACTATGCTTCAGCTAAAGTAAAAAAAAAAAAGCAGGGGTAGCAAATACGATTTCAAATAAGGCAAAAACAAAGACAAATACAATTGAAACCCAAATGGGTTCATGTACAGTTTTTTTGCTGAGGCAACTGAGGTTAAGTGACTTGCCCAGGGTCATACAGCTAGGAAGTATGAAGTGTCTTGAGGCTGAATCTGAACTCAGGTCCTCCTGACTCCAGGGCCAGTGCTCTATCCACTGTGCCATCTAACTGCCCTGTTCATGAACAGTTGAACATGACTGAAACAACTGAACAGCAACATAGAATTGAATCAAATTTATAAAAATCACCAATTGATAACCAGTCAAAGGATATGAACAAACAACTTTCAAAAGGAAAAAAAAAAATCAAAGCTATTAGTAGTCATGTGAAAAAATGCTCAAAATCACTATTGATTAGAGAAAGAAAAGTTAACTCTGAGATAGTATCTCATCTACTAGAAATGACAAATGCTGGAGATCTGAAATGTGGGAAAATAGGTACACCAATAAACTTATTAGTGTAGTTGAGAACTGGTCCAACTACTCTATAGAGAATCTTTATGCCCAAAGGGCTATAACTATACAGACTCTGCCCCAACAATACTAAAGAAATCAAAGAAAAAGGAAAGGACTTATATATATATATAAAAAAATTATAACAACTCTTTGTGGTGCAAGGAATTGGAAACTGAAGAGATATTCATCAACTGAGGAATGGTGGAACAAGTTAAGGAATATCATTTTAATAGAATACTATTAATATGCTATAAGAAATGATGAGGGGAGTGGTTTTATAAAAACCTGCTAATACTGACATAAACTGTTTTAAAGTGGAAAGAACCAGACCATTTTAACATGTTACTCTCAGATTAATGTAATGATCAAAGACAATTACAAAGAACTTTTGATGAAAAATGCCATCCACCTTCAAAGAGAACTGATGAATTTGACCATAACTTGAACTTTTAAGTACAATTTTCTCATTTTTTTTGCTTGTTTTTGCAACCATGGTCAATGTGGAAATATGTTGTGTATGTTTTCATATGTGTAATTGTTATCATACTTCTTGCCTTTTCAGTGGGTTAAGGGCTAAAGTGAGAAAATTTGGGACTCATATTTGAAAAAAATTCTTAAAATAAATAATAAACTGGAGGAGCGGGCAAAAAAGAAACAGTTCATCACAGAAGAGCTGCTATCCTGAACTAGTAGATAATTTCATGACTGGGAGCTCTCTATAACAATGAAATCCTAACTCAAGCTTTTTTCTTTTTCCTCTTTTATAGTTTAACTGATATTTACAAACAGCTTGATTGATATTAAAATGTCTTAATACCTTTGCATGCTTCAGTTCCAGTTCTGCCAGTTCCACTAAATTTTTTCTGAATGCAGCAACTCTTCTTGTCTTAAAGTCAATAAGTTCTACAAAATAAAGAAATTTAAATTTAAAATTTAATTTACCTATTAATTAATTCCTTATAAACAAAGATTACAACAGTACCTTGCTTTGCAGATTCTGATATCTTTTCAAATTTCTGACAACATACTTGTTGAGAGGTTTCAGCCTGTAGAACATCTTTATTTTTGGCTCTTGCTTTATCCAGTGCCTTATTAGCATTTTCATAATCTACTAGTGACCTAGATCTTCTGTACAGGAGATCCTACGAAATATACATGTATACAGTAATATCTGTTACATACTACAATATTTAAGTTATTATTTTCAATCACATAGTTTAAGTTGAAGTGAATTTTTATTTTCATAAGACTTCATTAATTTATTTTTTAGTCATATAAACACAGAAAAGCAGCACACTTTGTTTAGTCAAAAAATATAGAGCTTTCTCATAAAATAGTCTGGGAACAAACATAATGTATATGCTATACTGTGTGTATGTATAAGTAAATATTGTGCTATCAAAACGAAGAAAGTTATTAAAATTATGAAAAATGGAACATACCTATTCTAATGGTAGAAAAAAATATTTAATTTCAAATATTAATTTCATCAGAAAGTAGTAAATTTAATAGTTTATAAAATCCACCCTTCTTTGATATCTATGACTCTGGGCAGTCATAAAGCATGAATAAGCTTCACTAAGCTTCATGCATAAAATAAGAAAAATTAATGCTTGCCACATTTCACAGATAATGTGAAAATGAAGCAATATAAAAAAATAAAAATGTACTCTGTAAATTGAAAGATGACAAGAGACTACATATGTATAATATTGAGCTTGAAAATATAGTCTCAGTAATACACTTTGTTTTTACTTCTTTTTTGACACGCTCCTTCCTTCTTGTATCCAATGTGAAATTAGGGTTTTCTTGACAAGTTCTAATAGCTTACATATATATATATAGTGCTTCAAGGTTTCCAAAGCATTTTCTGTATTATTTTATTCGATCCTTTCTGGAAACTTGTGAGGTAAGGTGCTACTTTTATCCTCCATTTATACCTACACATGACTTTTCAGCATGTCTTAAGGTCACATAGCTAGTAAGTGTCTGAGGCAGGATTTGGAATCTCTTATTCCTGAGGTCAATATTCTATAAATTTTGTTTCTCAAAATAAGAAAGAAAACAGCGTTACACTTAGTATAGTGATTTGAATAAAGCAGATGATTAATATTTTCTGAATTAAGTTCAATTATATTTACATGAGATGAAGAAATTCAACATTCTTAAGCTTAAAATTCACTTTAGTTATGAATAAAGCAAATGCTTTAAACTACTTTAAAATTACAGTGCATTTCATAAAATAAATACAGCTAAGATGATCCTCCCCCTCCCCATAGTTACTGAAAATTCAGATTTAGATTCCTATATACTATATTTTCCTATTGCATTTTTCTATATAAGTAGCTTATAAGACAAGAATAAAAACTACTTATAGAAATTCTTTTTGTAAAATGAAATATCAAATATATATAGTCAGATATATACTTTTGTATAATCTCTTGTGAGAATTTGGTATGAAATAAAAAATATGTACTGGTACTCTTTCTTACTTGCTTCATAAATTAACATTAAATCCGAACTATGTGATGCTGATTTATGTAAGCAATTTTTTTTTTTGCTGAGGCAATTGAGGTTAAGTGACTTGCCCAGGGTCACACAGCTAGGGAATGTTAAGTGTCTGAGACCAAATTTGAACCCACGTCCTTCTGACTTCAGGGCTGGTGCTCTATCCACTGCGCCACCTAGCTGCCCCTATGTAAGCAATTTTTAAAGCATTCCCAAAAGTCACTTTCATTCTCATTACTAAAAGTTTAAATAAATGTCCTGAAGCTTAAAAATGCTAGGAAGCTTTTTCAATGACTTTCTTTTCCTTAGTGCAGTTATAGCAAATTGAAAATTTCTAAGAGACTGAAAATGTTTTTGTTTGGAGACATTTCTGGTTAACTTAATGGAAATTTATAGTTCACTGGAACCATTTTTGGCCATAGTTGCAGAAGTTTTAGAGAGGCAGTAAATAGGATATGAGGCATAAGACTACTGATGTTTATACTCTTTCATAAAACATTTCAAATAACATTGAATAACAAATTCACCTTAGCAGCTTGAGATTCTCTTAAGTAATATTTTAGAAGGTCAGAGAGTTTAAGATCTTCATCAGCAGAAACTCGTGCTTCTATCTTCTGAAAGAGTAAAAATATTGTATTGTTACGAGCAAATACCCATCTTTTAGCTTCATCTACTTTAGGGATTTTTAATGTAGGATGTATAAACTTTGTTTTTTAAACTTCATATTGTCCTCTTTCCAAATTGCTATAAAATTAAATTAGTAAGACTCTATTAGTATTAAGAACTCTCAAATCTAGATAATTATGATCCAGAATTTTTAGTTAACTGGAATATATATGCCATAAATACACTTCAAAACATTCTCTTCTGATTCCTTATCTAGAGAAGAAAAATCTTTTTAAATTTCTCACAAAATGCACCATTTTTTACTGTTGTGGAATACCTTCTCTCCGTTATATGAATGTCAGTACAAAACATTAAGGTAGATCAAAGTTTATTATGTCATGCATAATGTAAAAAAAAAGACAGTGAAGTGGTTGAAGTAAGGTATAATATGTTTGGCCTATAAAAGATAGAATATCAATAAATTTAAGATATGGAATGAATTTCAGATCAATATGAAGAATGTAATTTTTACAGCTGTTAAAAATAGATAAGTTCCTTTTAAAGTGAGAGAATTCCATTTCATTGGAAATGTTGAGACCTGTTGACTGTCACAGAAGAGAATTCTGTATTAAAACTGAATTAGATAGTTTCTCAGAAAAACAATATAAAGAAAATGACATTTCTACTTACTATTTTAAAAGTCAACACTGCAAAAACTGATTCTTACTACTGTCCTTTAGAAAATGGCTATTTTTCTTATTAGAATCACTAAAAGGCTCAAAACTGATATGTAAAGTCTAAAATTATTAACTTCTCAAAAGTGTACCAAATACTAATAAAATAGTTTTGGTATGATTACATTTTGGAAGTTGGAGTAGAGACAATGATTAACATATCATTGCAAGAAAATAAATTGAAACTCTTCTTCTAAGACAGTGGATTCCCCTTCCCCCCCCTTTTTCTTTTTTAAAAGACCTTGCTGAAAGGGATTCTTAGTACCTTTTCTAGAACTGAAAACTTCACTGCCAGGAATTTCTTCTTTTGACTACCTTAAAATATTTCTGTCCCCATTTAAACCACCTATCCTCAATAGAAATGGATGTTTGTTTTTTTTACTTACCTTTACCTGCCTGTGTATGCTTGTGTATGTATGAATGTTATTTTAAATTTTTCTTCATGTTTTACTTGCTAATCCTTTAAATAAACATTGTGGTTTTTCAATTTCATTTCTCAAATAAAGCCTAAAAATGGATATGATCTAGTTGCCTTATATTTATTGTTTCTGCATCATACACAACCTAAAAATATCACTCTATTTCTTATTTTTGATGCTGGGATTGCTTCAAGTGCTTATGAAAAATTGTTATTATATTTGTTAATGTATCATATTCATATTACATATTACATTTTACAGCTTAGAAAAGAATTAAAAGGACAAATAAAACATTTCAAAAGAAGGGGACTATCATATGATTGTTTGAAAAGAACTAAAAGGTGATATAGTACAAATTAATATAATCACAAAAGACAAACAATAAATCCCTGAAAAGAGGAGCATTCTTGAAGCTTGAAATATGTAAATTTAGGACAAATAAATTTGCTTCACATACAAAGGGGTGGTAAGCATGTTACCTAAGAGGTCATAGAGACTAAAAATACAAATATTTTGAAAACAGTTGAGCTCCATTAATGGATAATAAATTCATAATGATTTTTAAAGAAAAAACTAAGGTTTTAGAATATTTCTAATTTTTTTTTAAAGCTTTTATATATCCATATCAACCAATGTGAACCAACACATTTAAATGGTCCAAAGGTAGCGGTCATTTCTTCTCAAAGAATTTTCTTTCTTCTGTAAACAGATAATTTATTCGTCTCTGAAATAAACTGAAATGACCTGACATTGTCAAGTCAAAATCTGACATACAACACAAGATTAATCATTGTTCTCAGTTTAGTCATCCACGAATGAAATAAACAGCATTTCTTGCAAACCAACATTTAACATCACATAATCGTGAAATATGAAACATAAAGGATATCATATTGATTTCATTAAGATAAATACTGTGATTATGGTTTTCAAAACAATTCAGGAACCACATAATAAATGTAACATCATTTGTTGATAAGTATACAAGATGTTACAGCAAAAGTCTTGGTAAAGATTTTAAAAAAAAGCTTTCATTTGATTAAAAAATCCAACAACCAATAAACTGGTAAGAGTCTTTAAAACTAAACTTCAAAGACCTGTGACTTTTTCACTGTGGAAAATGACTTGGATCACAACTCTTCTATGAATTAGTAAACTGCCTTAGAGATTTTCTTTGGTTGAGTCAACAAGAATTTATTAAATGCTTGCTATTTGCCACAAACTATGCAATGTGCTTGGAAAAGAATTAAAAGATAAGTAAAACATTTCAGGACAAGGGGATTATCATACGATAAAAAGAACTAAAAGGTGTGTCCAATATAATATAACCACAACAGTAAACCAAGTCTTGTTTAATCATTCCCAAAAAGATAAACATCCTTGAAGCTTTAAATATGTAAATTTAAGATGAATAAATTTATTTCACATACAAAAGAGGTGGTAAGCATGTTACTCTAACCAATCTTGTAATAAGTTTCTATGATTGTTTTTCAGATATCAAGAGACCCACACTTGAATCCCTTCCAGTTCAATAAGACTTGTCAAGAACTATCTTTAAAAATAAGACTTCTACTTAATAATATTAAAGAACTTGTGGATACTTTCATATTAGAATGAGACAACCGAGGCAAGCTTAACAAAGTATTAGAATAATAAGAACAAAAATACATTTTTTATTTCAAGCACAAATAGTTGGCAAAGAATAAAATGTATTATATTCAAAATTAACTCCTGAATACTTTTGGTAAAATCTACTCTTAAACTATAACCAACTTTTCTTGCATTAAAACACAATGGGAAATTTAGAAGTCTTACTGCATGCAGAGTTTAGATTGTGAAATCTTAATTAATGGGACTTACCCTTGTCTTATCAAACAATTCTGAAACTTTAAGAAAAAATCTGCAAGGAAAAAGATTTTTATCAGTTGCTTCCTTGGATATTGTTAATTTTCCATTTCAAGTTTTCACAGAATTGTTCAAACATCCAAATTAATTCTCAGTATTTCATTGAGAACTAGGCCTGGGGTTAGAAAGGTCTAGGTCTAAAATCCTGCTTCTAACACTTACTAGAGGTGTGACAATGGGCAAGTCACATATTCTCTGTGGGTCTTAGTTTTCCTAACTATATAGAGATGATAACATCTCTAAGTAGCTATATTTCACAAGGTTGTTTTGAGGTTTGAAATGATGTTTGGGAAGAAATTAACAATTAAAAAAAATTTAACCGACAGTCATAATTAAAGTCAGAGATTTTGTTGGTTATTAGTGTGTACAAAGATCTAGTTCCTACTTTGATCTAGGTACAAATTAAAATTTGTTAAAAGATTTTAGAAAAATAGTTATTTCAAAATTTTCACCAAAAGGCTTTTGTGTCAAGAAGATACACCAAGCCACAAACTAAACACACATCTATATCTCCTTTTGTAATGTGCCACATTTTATCAGAATTATTCATTTGCTCTAATGTACAAATAAAATACTAAGAAGTAGAGGTGAAACAGATATCTCATTTTTCCCCAACCAATTAAAGGCAAAACAAAGTATAGAAATGCTTAAGATATCTGATGATTTATTTATTCATTGGGAAGTATTTTCCAAGGATTATAAGATAAAATTAGCACATCATACATAGGATCATTTTAAAAACAAGCTCTCCTTTGCATGGAATGGCCTCTCCTGATTCCTTTTTGACTGCTGAATTCTTTAAAGTCCAAGTGAAAAGTCACCCATTCTGTGAAAGCTTGAGTCTAATTCCTTCAATCTTACATCAGAAATAATTTTTTTTCTTTCTCCCTTCTCCCAACCCCATTCCTGATAGCAAGTAATCCAATAGAATAACCCTCTTTCTTAACTCTCATGCAGTCCTGCTTTATACTCTATAATGCATTTCTCATATGATATTTGTTACAGTTTGTCTTTTCCATTTATACTAAGCTTCCAGAAATAAAGGAACTATAAATTTTCTATCTTCTCTAATGCCTGAAACAATTTTCTCTGTACAAGATATGCTCAATAAATATTTGTTGAATGAAGCAATCAATATATAATCTTTTATTTACTTAGCTCTTATGACACTTCCAGCAAACTGGCAAACACTACTTCACTAGCTTGTCAATAACTCAACAAGGTTAATGAAACAAGTAATTTCCTTTTTTTTAAAATGATCCCAAATTGTTTATTTCCCCAAAATCATTATATTTCAGATAATGTTATATGACTGTGAATAAACAGAATATTAGGATTGTAGAAGAATCAAAATCATAAGTAATTCAAAGGACCATAAGAAATATATAAATGATATAAGTAAGCTCCAGCACTTGATTACTTATGTCTTTCATACAAGAATTGATCCATCAGTTAATCAATCAAAATTTATTAAAAGCCTACTTTGTGTTAAGGCAAAATGAGCTGTTGGGGATAAAATATTTTTTTGAAAAATTCCTTCAATCATGAAACTTTTATTCTACTTGGGAAAGGCAGCATGTACACATATGTCTGTTTGTGTAAATACACATAAATTTACATACTTAGGTAAACATGTATCCATATTGTATATGAAATGTATATATTAATATATACAAATTTAATTAGGAAGAAACATTAACATTTGGAAAAAAACCTGGAAAAGATTCATGTAGTAGGTAGTATTTGAACTTAATTTTGAAGAAAATTAGGAATTCTAAGAGGCTGAGAAGAGAATTAAGTACTATTCTTGGAATGAGGAATTATCTGTGAATAAGTACTGGGTTAGAAATTGGGATTTTCTACATGCAGATAAGGAAGGGCAAGTTGGCTGGGGCAAAAAGTATATAAAAGAGAATGATATGTAAGAAAACTGGAACTATATGTTGGTTTCTTTTTTTTTTTTTAATAAAGCTTTTTATTTACAAAACATGAGTGATTTTTCTACATTGACCTTTGCAAAAACTTTTTTTTCCCCCAAGCTTTTCCCCTCCTTCCCCCCACCCCCGAAACAAGTAATTTCCCATTTTTAAGAGGATATAAACCATATTTTGTTAGCAACTATTAGCCCACATTTTATCATAGGAGTGAAAAAAAAAAAGAACTATTAATCAATTGTTTTTCTTTTGTATGAAGTAATATAAATAAAAGTGAAATAGTTGGCATCTTCTGCCCTGTGTAGAATTCTGGATCTTGAATTTCTCCTGAAAACTCTTATTTCATAGTTCAAAGGTTTTAATGAAAAAATATGGAATACTTCAATCACATTTTCCAATAATTAAAAAAAATAAACTTAGGAATGAAAAATTGAAATATTCTTCAATTTAGAGTGGGGATTACAATGTATTCTATATATAACTTAAATAAAAAAAAAAAAAAAACCAAACCCCCTGCCCCACAATTCACAGGGCAGTTATGCAATCAAACTGTGAGTAATTTACACATCATTAGGTTCATTTTGTGTTATTAGTAAACTCTTTGTTGCCAGATTCATATTTAACAAATTATAAAATGTGGAATATATCATGTTTTAAATTTTTTTTTGGAAAACATCTGAACTGCAATAATCTTTCTGATTATGAATTTGAAACTATTACTACTTAATACAATTTTTCAAAGGTACAAAAATGACTTGCAAGATTTAACAAGAAGTCAAGAAAAAACTTCAACCAATTTTTACTAAGCAAAAGAGGAGTGGATAGAAAATAACAAATGTTTAATGTTTCTGGGATAAGTGAACAGAAGAGAAAAAAGGACAGATTGCTAATAGAGCACATTCAGCAAATTTCTTGATATAAATTCTAACTGAATCAGAAAAAATGAATTTCATAAGTTGGAGGTACATGGGCTAAGTGTGTTTTCCAGCCATTTTTCTATGCTTTTTTATCTTAAATGCTGTTTAACCAAAGGGCTTACTTGCATATATCTGTAGAATCTTGTGTTCCTAATGCATAAAGTGAAGATCCAATTTTATTGTAATCATCTGCAGCACCTAAAGAAAATTTTGGACAAAGATTCAACATATTCTGACAATGAAAATTAAATGTTAGTGAATAAAGATGGTGAAGACTTATATAACATTGTCTTCCAAGACTAAGCCATCAGCACAACTTTTTAGATAAAAGTGCTTGTTCCAAAGAAAATTCTTTCTGAATATGCATTCTGTACTACAAGCTCTGGATTTGGAAACTTATTTCTCCTTCTGAACATTTCAAAATTTCTTATATCATTTTGAGCAAACCTAAATTAACTATTTTCATAACTATGAATTCTGAATTTTCATAAAGAAATAAGTAAATTTAAAATGTTTTAGCTTGCCAGATAACTGGGAACTGAAAACTCAACAGATATTTCCATTTTGCTAATTAATTGATTTTAACTGTTTTAAGTGGGGTGTGTGTGTGGGGGGGGGGGGGTTATTGTTCAATCATTCAGTCCTATTTTGATTCTTCATGACCCTATTGACCATAAAAATTATTATTTTCCTAGTGAGAAAGTCTAGGACTTTCTTAGATACCTGGAACTAATAGAATTCACCTCCTTAAATACTAATCAAGATGAGATCATATGAAGTTTACAGAGTTTCCTGGTTTTATGTTGTTTGTTCTTTGTACCTGAAGAGGACCAATGACATCACAACATTGGAGTTCAGGCATGGTGTGTTAGATTGTGGCTGAACTTCAATATGACGTCTGAAGACTCTGCCACAGGTTGGACACAAACGTCTGAACATTTGGGATGCTAATGTCTTTAGATATGGGTATCTTATATTTCCTTTGTGCTACTGGGATTTTACTTCATAGGGCATAGAACCTTTTCTGGCAAGAAATTTCAGCTTTATCCTAAGTCAAAAATATGAGATCTAGCAAAAAAATATTCAACTCTTCTAACTTTCCACTTACAATGCTACTTTTTTTTTAAATTGAAAACTTTTTATTTTTAAAACACATGCATTCACCCTGCAAAATCCTGTGTTCCAAATTTTTTTCTCCCTCCCTTCCCCACACCTTCTCCCCTAGATGGCAAGCAATCCAACATATATTAAACATGTGCAATTCTTCTATATATACTTCTACAATTATCATGCTGCAGAAGAAAAATCAGATCAGGAAAAAAAATGACAATGAAAACAAAATGCAAGTAAACAACAACAACAAAAAAGTGAAAACACTATCTTGTGATCCACACTCAGTCCCCCAAATCCTCTCTCTGGGTACAGATGAATCTATCACAAGACCATTGGAACTGGCCTGAATCACCTCATCATTGAAAAGAGCCATGTCTATCAGAACTGACCACCACATAATCTTGCTGCTATGTACAATTTCTCTTAATTCTACACACTTCACTTAGCATCAGTTTATGTAAATCTCTCCAGGCCTCTCTGAAGTCATTCTGCTGCTTTTTAAAACCTACTATTTCATAACATTCATATACCATAACTTATTCAGCTATTCTCTAACTGATGGACATCTATTTGGTTTTCCATTCCTTGCCAATACTGAAAGGATGACTACAAATATTTTTGTACATGTGGGCCCTTTTCCCTTTTCAGCTCTTTGGGATATAAGCCCAGTAGAGATAATGCTGGATCAAAGGTTACGCAGTTTGATAGCCCTTTGAGTGTACTTCTATACTCCTCTACAGTATGGTTGGATCAGTTCACAACTCCACCAAAAATATATCAGTATCCCAATTTTCCCACATTCCCTCTAACATTCATCATTATCTTTTCCTGTCATCTTAGCCAACCTAAGTGGTGTGTAGTGATACTTCAGAGTTGTTTTAATTTGCATTTCTCTGATCTACAGTGATGTGGAGCATTTTTTCATGACTAGAAATGGTTTTAATTTCTTCATCTGAAAATTGCTCATATCCTTTGACTATTTATCAACTGGAATGGATTGTACAGAATACTATTTTTTGTTTATAGAAACAGCATGAAAGGTTCTAGTTTTATCTCTGTATTTGAAAAGAACTGCATATTATAGACAGAAGTTTCCTGAGAAGAGTACATTAAAATATAACTTTCAAGTACCTTAAAGGAATGTTATAAAGAACAGAACTTTATTGGTTACCAACCAGGAGACTTCTCTAATTCCCTCCTTTTCATCAAAACATTTATTAGCTATATTACCGTCCTATCAGATCTTTGCATGTACATTCATTAATTTAAAAATAAGAATAGTCCTTTGCTAAGGAAATTGCCAACTTTTGCTACATTAACTTTATTCTAGATTTCTCTTCAGAAAGTTAATACTTACTTTTATGTGACCTTGTCATCCTATCTGATTTAGCAGATGCATCCTTAACTCGGTTGTGATATTCTAAAAGGAATGTTCGCTCATGTTCAAAGAAATCATCTACATCCTGTAGATTAAAACAAAAAAAACCAAGATTTTCACATAGTCTAAAGTTGGACTATAAGGAAAGCTGAGCATTAAAGAACTGATGCTTCTGAATTGTGGTGGTGAAGATTTTTGAGAGTCTCTTAAACAAGGTGATCAAAAACAGTCAATACTTAAGAGAAATTAAGACTATTCAATAGAAACTCAAATACTGAAGCTGACTGGCCATATAATAAGAAAAATGGAAACACTATAAGATCTTGATGCTGGGAAAGATTGAAGGCAAAAGGAAAAGGGAACAGCTGAGGATGAGATGGATAGATAATATCATGTGAACAACAAACATGGAGTTGAACAAACTTCAAGAGAAAATGGAGAATAGAAGGGCCTGGAGATACTATTGTCTATGGGATTACAAAGTCAAGAGACATGAATAAACAACTGAAAAAGAACCAAATGTTTTATTGAAATGTTTTTCTTTTTTTAAAAATCTGTATTAGTTTCAAGTTTAGTATTCACAAGATAAAAATCAAATTTGTAAACCAATATTTTAATAATAAATGCATCTTCTATGAAAGAGAGTAGTATGAATGACTAATTCTTTACACACTTTATACACATTCATTTATGAGCATGAAAAGCAGTCATATGTTTGTATTATCTGTGCAGAGACCTTTATAAGGTTCACATTTGCCTGTAGTTCTTAAAATATGGCCTTACAAACAACATGCTTCTAGAATTATGCCATTCAAAAATTAAATACATATAATTCAAATGATAATATAAACTTGTTTGTAAAATATGAAAAACAACGATGAACAGGTTATGAGCTCTCTAACATCTTAAAATGCAGAATAGTAGAGAATAAAACTAACTTAAAGTTTTGCAAGACAGCCCACTAAGCTTAGTTATACCTAGGGCATTTGAGGGTGGAAATGGAAGGTTCAGAAAAAATGAAAATGAAATAGTTGTATAAAAATAATTTTAACTAAATGCTTTTTCCACCAATGACAGTGGAATTACACTTGGACAATTTAGTCTCAGGTGTGCTTTCTGGAGGAAGAGATAAAGTGGCTGAACTGGACTGAGCTCAAGTCTACATTTGAAGATGAGAAAATAATACAATGAGAACACAAAGACTGATAATATATCTGAAGGTAAAGTTAATAAAAGCTTGGAAAAAATGTCTTTAATGCTTTAAAAAAAGTTGATTTGGAGAACAGTAATACTTATTTTTAATTCTTACTCTCCCAGACATAAAAAATGTGAAATATCAATAGAGGAATCAAGAGTATCTCTCTGAAGTATAATCAGTAAAGAATATGTAGGTTTTTGGAAGCTAATTCAACAATGTATTTTATCTTTAGCATCTTAAAATGAAAGATTTTAACAGAAGAATCATTAAATGAAAGAAATTAAGAACAGAACCCATTGTTCTTTTAAGTTTAAGAGTTCCAAATTCTCTTCTTTGCATGTCTCTCCCCCACTGATTGGGAAGACAAGCAATATATAAATTACAAATGTGAAATTGTGAAAAATATTTTCATATTAAGTTCTGTTGGGGGAAAAAAGGCAAGAAAGAGAAATTGAGAAACTATTCCCTTCCTCATTTTTTATAGTATAATAACAATCATATGCAACAACTTGAGTCATTCTCCAAATTGATAGAAATTCCCTGTTTCCAATTCTTTGCCATTACAAAAATATTTCTGTACAAGTGTTGGAATTTGTTTTCTAATACATCATGCTATACAATTCCATTTTATGTGGGAGCCATCATACTAAGTTATGGTTACTGTTTATTCCCCATCTGGCCTCTCAATGCCATTCTATTTCTCATTCTCATTTTATCCTATTCCTCTTTCAAAATGTTTTACTTCAGACCACTCCCCTCCATTTTACCAAACCTCCCCTTTTATTTGCCCTTTCTCCTTCTACTTTTCTTATTTACACCCAACTGAGTATATGTGTATAATTCTTGCTTTCATGTTTACCTTTTTATACCTCTCGAGTCTTGTGTTTGAAAGATGTCTTTCTTTTTCAATAAATATCCATTTTTTTCCTTGAAGAAAATACTCAGTTTTGCTCCTTTGCCATCTAGTGTGTCATTTCCTAAGTCTCTTCTCTCCTGCAATGTGGAAGATGTTAAATCTTATATGATCCTGATTTCATATTTTCGCTTTGACCTGGGAACTCTGAAATTTGGTTTTAATATTCGTGACAATTTCCATTTTGGAATCTCTTTTAGGATAGGAATGGGTGGTTTTATTATGTATGGACAGCATGGTTTTTTTGGGATAATATCTTAAAATATGAAGGCAGTTCTTTTTTTGGTCATGGCTTTCTGGAAGTCCACTAATTCTTAAAGTTCTCTTTCCTTGATTTATTTTTCAGGTGAGTCTTTTTCTGATAGGATATTTCATATATTCTAGTTTTTCATTCTTTTGCCTTTACTGTCATTGTTTCTTGTTGTCTCATGGAATCACTGGCTTTTGCGTGCCCACTTAAAATTTTTAAGGGATTATTTTTCCTCAGTGAGTTTTTGTTCCTCTTGTTCCATTTAACCAATTCTGCCCTTTAAGTTCTTCAATGAATTTCTATGCCTCTATGTGGCCAATTTGTTTTTTAAGATGCTATTTTCTTCAGTATTTTTTGGTGTCCCCTTTATTAAGCTAATTCTCTTTTCTTGCATCATTCAATACCCCCTCCCATCTCCCACTCTTATCTCTTTCTTTAACTTCCAGCATTTCTTTCTGAGTTCATGTCCAATTGGTATTTTCTTTCTTCCTTTGTAGCTAGCATATTAAGTTATTGTTTTCTTCTGTATATGTATCTTAATTTCCCCTGACACTGTAGTAGCTTCTTATGGTCGTTCTTTTTTGTTGTTGTTTGCTCACTTTCCCAGGCTATTTTTTTCTTTCTTTCTTTCTTTCTTTTTTTTGCTGTATGCTGAGGCAATTGTGGTTAAGTGACTTGCCCAGGGCCACACAGCTAGGGAATGTTAAGTGTCTGAGACCAGATTTGAACTCAGGTCTTCCTGACTTCGGGGCTGGTGCTCTATCCATTGCACCACCTAGCTGCCCCCCAGGCTATTTCTTGATTATGAACTTTATATATAGGATCCTGTTTGCCTGAGGGTGAGAAGGTACTGTCCCAAGAGACTTTTTGGTGCAATTTTCAGAGCCATTTTTTTTTTTGGGGGGGGGGGGAGAAATACTTCCAAGGGTGGTTTGATCACCTCTCCTGGTATGTGCTCTGGCACCAGAAAAAGGTCCACTACTCTTCTGCTGTCACAATCATTAATGTTCTTACAACAAATATAAGTCCCCAGTTCTGTGGCTGCAAATGCTAGTGCTCCTCTTTTCCTTAGAACTGCTGTCAGGGCCTGTTCCCTTGTGACCATCCACAAGTGTTTCTCTCCATCCTGGAAGTGTGACCCAGAAACAGGTATTGACAATAGAGGTACCAATCACTAACAGCTAAGAGTCCCCTGAAATCTGTGACCAATCGTCCAAACTCCAAACTCCTTACTGTCTCTAGAATGAGAGCTCCCAAAGTAGCTATTGCAGCTCCTAACATAAATGCTGTTAAAGCTGCTTCCAAGACTACTACTGAAACTACCACCTTTTGTACTGTGAACCAGCTCCTGTGTCATAGACAGCTTCTGCTGACCTCCTCAGTTGTCTTAGCATGGAATATCTCATCTTGACCTTTTGGTGAAGGCTATTCAAAATCTGACTTGACATCTTATGATTTCAGTGCTTTCCTAGTCTGTGCTTTAGTCCTTACCAAATAAGGCCTTTTGCTCATTCACACAATAATTCCTTACTTTCTTGAAACTGTGATGATCCAGAAACAGGACCTTTGCTCCCTGATTACCACAAATGCCTCTCTGCCTTACAGCTGAATAATGAGCAAGGGAGTTATCAAATAAGACCAGAATACAGATTCAAGGTTCAGACAAACTCTCCTACACTCTCTTTTTGAGCATAGTCAAATAGACTTTCTGTTACTTTGAAGACCCACAGCTGGCATTATTTCTAGCGTGCTGTACTTCTGGCCAATCCACACTTGAGCACTGCAAACTTTTCTTCCTACCTTTCTAAATTGTCCTGGACTGGAAAAATGACTTATTGTGACTTTTTTTCCTTATGTTCCTTAGAATTCAATTTGACACACTTTCTTAAAGTTGTGTAGAGGGGAATGTTCAAAGAGCTTGACAAAAATGCTCTCACCTCAGCTCTACTCTTACAGAATCCTTTGCAACTAGGTAAGTCCAATTAACATATCAATATTCTTAAGTGCCTTTTATGTGCCAGACACTGTACTAAACAAGAGAGACACAAAAAGAGGCAAAAGACAGTCGCTAGCCTCAAGGAGTTTATAATCTAATAAAGGAGAAAACATGCAAACAAGTGTATAAAGAGCAAATTATATACAGAATAAACAGAGGGAAGGCACTGGAATTAAGATAAGTTAGGAAAGATTTCTTGTAGAAGGTAAGGATTTTACTTAAGGATTAAAGGAATCCAGGGAGGTCAGTAATCAAAGTAAAGAAAGAAAAGCATTTCAGGTTTGATGGACAACCAAAGAGAATGCCTGGAGTTGAGAGACGAAGTGTCTTGTTTTGGAACAACCAGGAGGCCAATCTTAGTGGACCACAAGTATATGTCAGGGAAGAAGATCAAAGGAAACAGGAAAGATAGATTAGGAAGGGCTTTGAATGCCAAATGGAGAATTTTCTATTTGTTCTTAGAAGCAATATGAAGCCACTGGAATTTATTGAGTGTGAATTTGTGTGTATGAGGGGTGGGAGAGGGAGGAGAAAGGTGGCATGATGTGTTCTGACCTGTGCTTCTGGAAAATCACTTTAATGGTTGAATGGAGAATGGATTAGAGTAGGGAAGAGGCTTGAGGCAGGTAGACCCACCAGCAAACTATTACAATTATCAGTGTGAGGTGATGATGGCTTGCAAGAGAGTATTAGCAATGTCAAAGAGAAGGAAGATATCAAAAAGATATTGCCATGGTGAAACTGACATGTTTCAGTAACAGACTAGATATGGGGAGATATAGATCAAGATCATTCAGGATTCCTTGGAAAATGCAATAGCATAAATAGTTATTCAGTCATTTGACTCTTTTTGACTCCAAACACTATAGTACTCCATAGACTATAGTACCTCAGGCCCTTTCTATCCTTCACTATCTCTCCAAATCTGTCCAAGTTCATGTTCATTGTTTCCATAATATTATCTATCCACCTCATCCTCTGCCATGCAGATTTTTCATCCCTTTTTTCTTTTGTCTTCAATCTTTTCCAACATCAAAATGTTCTCCAATGATTTTAATCTTCATATTACATGGCTAAAGTATGCTTCAAAAACACAAATAACCTGGTTCAGTGACTATCTTATAATAAACATCAGGTGAAGCATTAAACAGGGAGACTGTAAGCTTGCCAAAATTATTTCCCATTGTGATATCCAGAATAGGGATCTGAAAGGATTCCCTGTGAATGGTGATGTCTTTGAGATCCTCCTGTTTTGTGGCTGATACAATGACCACATCAATCAGAAAGTTCTGGAATAGATCTGTAACAATTTAAAGAAATCTGATCTATTTATCCACATAGTAAAGGCTAAATTCCAAGATTTCAACATGCATTTTAAATGTACATCCTATAAAACTTGTTCAATATGCATACCTGGAACAATGTGCTAGGACCAGAATTATTGAGGAGGTGAGAGCTAGATCGCTTTCAGGAAGCTAAAAACGTCTTTTAATAATCTCAAACTTCATCTTTTCAATTACCTTAGTATGTTATGGGTATTATACTAAGCACTTTATAAATATTATCTCATTTGATCCTCACAAGAACGCTGGAAGGTAGATACAATCAGTACCTCCATTTTACAGATAAAGCAACTGAGGTAAATGGAGGTTAAGTGACTCTTCTAAGGTCACACAGCTAGTATGTAAGACCAGACCTGCAGGTCTTCTTGACTCCATGTCAAATGCGGTATCTATTATGTTAATTAGTTGCTCTTAACATTTTATAGATATATAGCAGTGAAACCTGAACACCAATACCTTCAAAGAACTAAGATAAAGATCACACAGAGGACACTAAAGAAATAAAGAAGTATAAATAGTACCTATGAGCAGACTACAACAGGTAAACAATGAGAAACTGTAAAGAACAAAAGAGATAAGATAAACTTCAAGGAACTATGTAACAGGAAAAAAATATGGACTGAGATCAAGCAGGGGGATTAACAAACAGGTAGATATAATCAGTCTTCCACTAGTTTCTTTGAAATGCACATAGAAAGTAAGGAAAGCACACCAAGTGGATTTCCTGTAATGAACTTTGGGGGAAGACATAGACAAGACTGGCATAGGATAAGCAGGTATAGTTGAAGTATAATCTATATTATTAGAGGGAATTCCTAAATCTATGAGATCACAAATTCACTTGAATATGCATATATGAAAGAAAAGGAATCTGGAGAAAGAAAAAAAATCTATTAAAAAAAAGATCCATTATTTATACATATATCAACCCCTATTTCTGCTAGGTAAATTGTCGCCAGCAGAGGGAGCCAAGTGGCAGAGTGGATAGACTCCTGGGGTCTGGAATCAAAATGACCTGGAGTTTAAATACAGTCACAGAATAGCTATGTGCCCTTGGGCAAGTCACTTCACCCAGTTTGCCTCTCATTTGCAAAATGAGCTAAAGAAGGACTGGCAGACCACTCTATGTATTTTTTGGAAAAAAAAAAACAAACAAACAAAAAACCAAATAACAAAAAACAAGCAAAAAACCAAAATGAGGTTCATGAAGAAGTCACACATGACTTAAATGGTTGAATAACAACAAAAACCACAAAATTATCCCCACAGATTTGGCTAACACTAAACCAACCCAATTATTAGCAGAATTTCCCACATCCATAAAATATTATTGAGAAGAGCTGAAATAACTAATTAATTCCCACAAATAATCTCCAAAGCACAAGATATTAAAAAAAAAAATCAAAGTCAATTGGGAACCAAATTTTAAAAAGAAAAGTTAAATTGTGAAAGTCTTTAATCTTCTCTTCTCAGAAATAGATAAATCTCATCTCCTTCTCCCTTCAAAAGAAATGTCAAGAAAGGAAACAGAATTTTAGATAAGCTAGATATTATTGGTATCTGGAGAGTACTGAATAGAAGTAGCAAGAAATACATCTTTTTCTCAACAATGCATGGTAACTAAAAAAATAATATATTAGTGCATAAGAATTTTAAAGTTAGATTGGGGAACGTCTATTGGGGAACGTCTGAATAAGTTATAGTGTATGAATGTGATGAAATATTATTGTTCTGTAAGAAACAACAAGTAGGATGATTTCAAAAAGGCCTGGAGAGACTTGCACAAACTCATGGTGAGTTTAAATAAGTAGAACCAAAAGAATATCATACACAGCAACAATAAAATTATGTGACGATCAACTGTGATGGATCAACAATGAGGTGATTCAGGCCAATTCCAATAAACTTGTGATGGAAAGAGCCATCTATCTGAATCCAGAAAAGACCTATCTCAGGCCCAAAATTCCAAGTGAAACAAAGATTAAAGAAAACCAAACAGTAACAACCAAAACCCTCTAACTTATGGACATCAGGTCAGAAGCTTCGTCAAGTAATGGCACCAGGAGAAGGACAGAGACCAGTACAACCTCCTGGGTAGGGTTAAAATGAGATATGTGACCTTTCCATTGGGGACCAGCTCCAGATACTAATCTAATCTCTTAATTACAGCCTAAGAATATGAAAAGAGGTAAATTTAAGAAGAAAGCTCAATGTGGATCACAACACAGTGTTTTCACCTTTTTTGTTGTTTGCTTGCTTTTCCTCTCCTTTTTGATCAGCTTTTTCTTGTGCAGCATGATGAATGTGGAAATAAGAATTGGAAGAATTGCGCACATGTTTAATCCATACTGAATTACTTGCTATCTGGGGGAGGTCGGTGGGGAAAAGGGAAGGAGAAAAATTCGGAACACAAAGTTTTGCAGGGGTGAGCGCTGAAAGATATCTTTGCATGTATTTTGAAAATAAAAAGCTATTTATTATTAAAAATTTTTAAAAAGCAAAAAGAATTGCAGATCAAAAATTAATTTGAGATCAAACAACCTAATCTTAGAAACCTAATGGGTTAAAGAAGAAATTATAGAATCAGTAATTTCATTGAAGGGAATGAAAATAATTAGAGAACATATCAAAACCTACTGAATGTAACAAAAGCAGTGATTACAGGAAAAATTTTAAATTACTTAATAATACGTAATTGTAATTATATATAACATACATTTTATATATAATATATAATAAATATTATTACTTAATAATAATTACTTACATAAAAAAAAAAGAAAAACCAAACCAATTAATTAGCTATGTTATTTTAAAAAAAACCTAGAAAAAAAGAGAAACTAAAAAATCCAACACTAAATTGGAAATCCTAAAAAAATAAAGGTCAGATTATAAGAAAACCATTGAATTAATAAATAAAACTAGGAACTGGTTTCATGGGGAAAAAAAGACTCCATGATATAACAAACCATTGGCTAATTTGATTAAAAAAGAGAAAACCAAATTTCTAGTATTAGAAAAGGAAAAGGTAAATATATCACTAACAAAGATGAAATTAAATCAAATGGAATTATTTTGGCCAAGTATATGACAAAAACTTTAATAATTTAAGTGAAACGGAAGAATATTTAACAAAAATATAAATTGCTTAGATTAACAGAAGAGGAAATCCCCAAGACCAGCTGGATTTACAAATGAATTCTATTTAACTTTTAAAGATCAACTAATTCCAAAATAAATTATTTAGAATAGGTAAAGAAGGGATTCTACCAAATTCCTGTTATAAACCAAAAATGATACTGATGCCTGAACTAGGAAGAGTAAAGAGAAAGAAAACTAATTCATTAATGAATATGAATTCAAATATCCTAAATAAAAAACTAGCCAAAAGATTGCAATATTAATACATTATAAAAATTATACATTATGCTCAAATGGGATTTGTACCAGGAACGCAGTGATGGTTTAACATAAGGAAAACTACTAACAATCTACTGTATCAATAATAAGAGTAAAAATATTGATTATATCAACAGATGCAGAAAAAACTTTGGATAAAGGACACCACTCATTTGTATTAAAAAAAAAAAAAACCACACACACACACTTGAATGTATATGTATAAATGAATTTTTCCTTAAATTGATAAAAAAAATATCTAAAACCATCAGCAGGCATCATATATAATGAGGATAAATTAGACGCTTCCCCTCTAGTTATCAGGTGTAAAAAAAGAATGTCCACCATCACCAATATTATTTAATATAGTGTTGGAAATCCTAACAACAGCAATTAGAAAAGAAATAGAAATAAAAGGAATCTAATTAGGAAATGAATTATCTCATTTTGCAGAAGATATGTTGCAATATGATATGATGACATAGTGGGGAATCCCAAAGACTCAACTAAAAAGTTAATTGAAACAATAATTTTAGTAAAGTAGCAAGATATAAAATAAATCCACATAAATCATTAGCATTCCAACATATCACAAACAATAATATAAAAGAAAAGACAGCAAAAAATACCCCATTTAAAATACCTTTTGACAACATAAAATACTATTAGTACATCTGCCAAAACAAACCTAGGAACAAGATAAATAAAATTATAAAAAACCCTTATTTTATATAAGTAAAATCAGATTTAAGTAACTGGAGAAATAGTAATTGTTCATGAGTAGGCAGGGGCAATAAAAAATGAGAATTTTACCTAACCTAATTTATATGCTGAATCTCTCATCCCAATTAAATTAACAAAAACTTATTTTACTGAATTAGAAAATCTAATAAAATTTATTTGGAAGAACAAAAAGTCAAGAATATTAAGGAAAAATGTAAAATAAGGAAGTTTGGCACTACCAAATCTTAAACTATTACTATAAAGCAGTAATTATCAAAACTAGCTGGTACTAAAAAATAGATGTAACAGAGCAGAAATACAATTTACAGCAAATGAATATAGTAACCTTGTACTTGACAAGTGTAAAGACTAGATTTTAGGATAAGAATTTGATATTTGGTAAAAACTGTAAGGAAAACTAAAAAGTAATATGGCAGAAACTGCGCATAAACCAGTATCTTACACCATCAAGATAGATACATGACTTACCTATAAAATTGCCCCTTTTGCCCCCAAAAGTAATAAGGTATGGATTATCTACAAATCAATGAAGTAATCTATAAATAACCAAACAAGTATTCAATTAAGCCACTGGCCTTATGGACTTTTTAATACTCAATCTGTACTTAGGCAGGTATAAGAAACTCTCTCAAAGGAGATTGACACCTGTTATCTGCATCTTATAGAGTCTTAAAAAATTGGGGCAGTAAGAAATTAAGTAACCCGCTAACCCAAAATCACACACTGCCAGTAAGTGTCAAGAAGAAAGACCTAGGTCTTTCTAATTCTGAGCCTGTGTCTATTTACAACTTTCAGAGTTCCCTGAACCCTATTAACTACAGCTATAAAAATATAATAGCCTGTTGAATTTAATAAAGTCATTATTTGTGTACCATATATATGTATTTAAATCAGTAAATATTTTTTGAGGATTTATTATGTGCAATGCTATGAGACATCCCCACTTCAATGCTTGAGGTACATACATATATGTAAATCTATGTGTATATACTCTTTCTTTTAAAGAACAGCTCATCACTTATATTTCAAGATTTACTGAAGGTATTTAACAAAATCATTTCTGGCTCCATTTACCTTGGTTCATATCTATCATTAAGAAAAAAGAGATTCACCTTTAGAGAAGGATAATATATAACAAGTGAATAAGAAGAAAAAGCAGTAGTGTTGGATTTCAACAAATAATGAATTTTATGTGATCCTGAAAAAGACAGTGAGCAGGTAAGAATTTTTTTTTTCTTTTACTAGACACTGAGGGAAAATTAAAAAAAATAATTATCTTTGCAAAATACTGAAGGATCACTGAGAATCTATGTCTTGTCTGAAAGAAACTTATTCTGAAATTATATATCTGAAATTATTTAATTTAGTCTATTTTCTTTCTTTTTCCCCTAGATTTTTTAAAGAATATTTTCAGATCCTGTTTAAGAAGAGTCCTCATGTCATTTCCTACTCTCCTGGACTTCACTATGCCCATAGACTAGGTACTCCCCTCCGCCTCCTTCCCACATCCTCTTAAGCTTCTCTTTTAATGTGTTGTCTTCCCTCATTAGACTGTCAGATTCCCATCACTCATCACAGTGCCTGAGCACACAGTTAAGTGTTTAACACTTTTTGACATCATGACTGAGTGACTGACTTGCACAATATAGCCCTAAATCTGTCTGTCTTTCAGGAACATGTTGCTTAATTATTCCTTTTTTTTTTTTAATTTTTATTTTTTATTTTCAACATCTATTTCTCCCTTGGATCCTTAGTTGCCACCAATAATCAAATAATCAAGCATTAATTACCTATTTTATATTAGGCACTGTTTTAGGTGCTGGGGATATGGAGACAAAAGACAAATAAGGAGTTTACATTTTGTTAAAGGAAACATACATACTCTAAGTATTTACAAAGTAATTTTGAAGAGAAGTGTACCAGTATGCTTCAGAGGATCTGCGTTTCCTTCAACTCTAAAAATCTTTTATATGACATCTCCTTAAACTACTATAATCTCTTTTCCTTTTTCACTAACTTTCAAACCGTTATCAGGAGTAACCTGTACTCAATGTAACCATTTTCTCATTTCACTCTAGCAACAACCTATCTTCCAACCACATCACTCAACTTCCTTTCCAAGACTCCAATAACTTAAATCCAGTGGTTAGCCTTCATCTCATTTGACCCCTCTGCAGCTTCTGGAACAGTCTACCATCCTTTCCTCTTAAATATTTTCTTTTTTTTCCTTCACTGGCACTGGTCTGTCTCAATCTTTTTTGCTCAATCATAATTTACCTGACCCCAAAATGCTATCAATAGCACTGAGTACTCTTTTCTTATACATTATTCCTTAGTGATTTCATCAGCTTCTAGTAATATACTATCTATGAAGAGAACTCCCACAAATATGAACTTTATGAGCCCTGGTTTCATGTCTCATTATTGACTTTAGTACCCCAGCACCTACCACAATGTCTTGCACATAATGTTGACTGAATTAAAAAGAACAAATTCTCAACCTATTATTATTGCAAACCAAATCTTACCTTTACCCCTGAAACAATGACACCATCTGCCGACTTAACCATATTTTTAAAGAAATCTTCAAGTTTCTCTTTCTTATTTTTTCCACGTACACTCAACTGAAAGATAACAGAAATTTTAAAAAGGCATTTTCAATAAAAATAGGAATCAGTGCCTCTGATGCTTGAAGCATCAAAATGGAAACTATTATTTTCTTAGATATTTCAATATGCCCCCTTTTCCCTCTTTAGCAAACTCTTCCTTCCCCATAGTTAGCTAGCTGTTCTCCAACTCTCTAGAATCATAATAAAATGAAAAAGCCACTCTCATTGAAAAGGGCACATCAATATACTCTCCTATGGCTTACCCACCATTTGCTATCAATCATCTGTTCTCTAAATTTACTTATGTTTGGAGAATTGATATACTATACACTACTTGGGAGATTTCATTTTTACTAATATGCAAAACATCACTGAGAAAATGGAACTTAGACTAAGTGTGCTATAGGAAATTTAAGAGATTTTTCTAGTGTGAAAAGTTTAATCTTATAACTTAACGAAATCTATCTATCCATTCTTAGCTTACAGCTGAATTAATACATGCTGAGGATAGAATCTAGGAGTTAGCTACTTATGAGCATCTGAATTTCATCTTTCCCCCAACTCTTCAACTGTTACAACCTGTACTTCCTGGGTCACCAGATTCCTTACTGATTTCCATCTTCCTATGCTTTCCCCAATTACCACCATATCAAAGAACTAGGTTATTTGGACAAACATACATACATGAACATAAATATTACTGACAACATAACTATCAAGTGGTTATCCAGCCTCTCTTTTCAAAGATCTTTAGTAAGGAGGGGAACTCACTGAAACCTAAGGCACCCCATTCCATTTCTGATTAGCTCTAATTGTCAGCCAGTTGTTACTGTTTTTTACATCTAGTCTACATTTACCTCTGTCATCTTCAGGCATTATTCCTAATTCTGAATTTCTGAGGTCAAGAAGAAAAAAATCTAGTTCTTAAAATAAGCAACCTTTCAAATACTTCAAAAACTGCTACCACATTCCTCCTAAGTCTTCTCTTCTCTTTTTTTTTACAGCACTTTGATTATAAGGTCCTACACTTTCCTCTGGACATTTTCCAGATTATCAAATTTTTTCCTAATATGTGGCACCAACAACTTAAGACAATACTCCAGATATGGATTTCAGTAGGCCTATCTCCACATTTGCACTGAATACTTCCTTGTGCCTGGAAAAAAAAATGAGAGTGGGGAAAAAGGGGAGAGAGTATTTTAGTTTTCACTTACATGTTTATCATTCATTTGATTCTTCCATGCTAAAGGCTAGGAGTTTGGCTGGTTGTTGTTCTTTATATTCGAAGAGAACCAAAACATCAGTGTATTGGGTTCAATGTTGAGTCCAACTATGGCTGATAATACCAATATGAGCTCAGAAAGCTTTACTACAGCTTAAACACAAATAGTCTTTATGGAGATGTCTGTAAATTTGTGAATCTCACATTTCTTTTGAGCTATACAAATCTATTTTGTTCATAGAGCAAAGCATCTTTGATACATCCATATTGTGCCTGTGTCTCCTATGTCTCCCAATCAATTCCAAAGTCCTTCAGGGAGACCTTGAGAGTGTCCTTGTATCACTTATTCTAATCTCCATCTTAGTTCCTGCCTTGTGTAAGCTCTCCATAAAATAATTTATTAGGCAAACCTAAGTTTAACATTCAAACAATGTAGTCAAACTACTTGAGATATCATCTCTGCAGAAGAATTTGAATGCTTGGCAGTTCAGCTCAAAAAAAGGACCTCAGTAATTTGTCTTGCCAGGTGATCTTCAGAATCTTTCTAAGACAATTCAGATGGAAGCAATTCAGTTTCCTGGCATGGCACTGTTATACTTTCCAGGTTTCACAGGCACACAACAATGAAGTTAGCACAATGGTTCTGTGGATTTTTCGTTTGATATGCAGCCTAATATCTCTTATCTCTCACACTTTCCTTTGGACTCACCCAAACACAGAACTAACTCTGGCAATGTGTATCAATCTCATCATCTATATGTATATCCTTGAAAAGTATACTGTCAAAATAATATCTACAGCTCCTGCCTACAGTATTCACAATTTTTCCATTTGCTGTAATTGATGATTCCAAGCATACTGGAAGGATTATTGAGTTTAGCTGCTGAGCTGATAATAATAATATTTGAAAGGCCATTGAGTTAAGAACTGAAAAGAACAGAATCTGTCCTGATTTTCAAAAAGGAATATAGTAAAATATGGACCATTAGCCAAAGAACAAGTGGAAAATGATTTTATGAGCACTACATTGTAAGCTAGACTTCTAAATAAGCAGAAAAGGTGTTGCTGGTTCTGCCATTTATGTAACTATGGACCAGTCACTACATTTCTCTGAAACTATTTTTAAAAATCATATAGAAGGAAATGAGATTATAAGTATGCCATCAAGAATTTTAAAATTCAGTTAAGAGAAAAACTCACAGGAATTAAAAAAAATAAATAAATAAATTTTAATGAATTTTACTATTTTTTTCCTGTTTAAAATTTTCCCCAGAGACTTTTGCTAATAAGAAACACCTTCATAATATCTCAGCACATTCATCTTGATTAAGCATAGACTAAATAGATAAGGAGCTACTAGTATTCCTTTAATTCCATTTTTTTTAACTTCTCCTTCCATGTCACTATATAGACCATAGCCTAAATGTGGAATGTACTTTCTCCTTGTCTCCATCTCTCAGAATACTTATTTTCCTCCAAGATTTAGCTAAAGTGTTAACTCTATAGAATGTCTTCCTTGATCTATCTAAATAAAGTGTTAACTCTATATAATGTCTTCCCTGATTCATCTAAATGAAAATACTTCTTCCATTTCAAATATTCCCAGAGTATTTTCTATACTTTCTATCACCTGAATAATAAAATAAAGCTTGATAGTTGTTGTTTAGTCATTCCAGTTGTTTCAAATTGTGTCATCTATTTGTGACCCATTTGACACAGATGCTTTGCTATTCCCTTCTCCAGCTTATTTTACAGATGACGAAATCTGAAGCAGACAGAAGGTAAGTGACTTGCCCAGGGATATATAGCTAGATATTTCAGACAAGATTTGAATTTAAGTCATCTGAATTCTAAGTCTAGCATTCTATCCACAGCCATTTTATGCAATGATTTTCTTAATATAAAACCTTAGGCAATTTGACATACATCAATGACTTCTGTTATTCAACATTCTTAACAATATTCAATAATGAATGTCCCCCCCCCCCCCCGGAGGATTTGGAGGGGAATAAGGAAAAAAAGTCCTGGATCTATAATTTTAATTAACGTAGCATGTAACTTATAGTTTTAGAGTTACTGGGACAACTGAAAGGTTACATGACTTGTCCAGAACTACACTGATTTGATGGGTTAGAATTAATGCTCAGTGAGACAGCCGTTCTTGATCTGAAAGTATGTAAGTTATTATTATTATTATTGTTATTTTACTTTTCAAATAATAACAGTTTGGTTGTTAGATTATTTAGTTATATTTTTTGTCTGGTCTTAGAAAGAGGAAGTTCTGGGTTCAAGTTCCACTTCTGACATACACTGGTTATGTGATCCAAGGTAAGTCACTTAAACCGTTAGTGCTACAGGAAACTATCCAACATGCTTAAGGTTGCAGAAAAGATGTTGAGATGGATTTATGGAGGAAATTTCAACAGAGAAATTCCCAATTTTTTTGGTATAGGATACAACTTGTACTGGATAAAAGTAGTAATATAAAGGCAAAATAATGAACACTAATTCTATTTTTCTTTCTATCAAAATTATTATTTAACATCACCACATCAGTCCCTTGGTTCTTTAATAGTACAGTTTCTCCCTATTCCTAGCTCTCTCAAAATCAAAGATAAAAATTCCATTTGGCTTATAAGGTCCTTCACAAGCTAGATCCTTCCTATTTTTTTTGAGTTTTCTTATACCTTCCATAACATTCAACAATCCAGAAGCACTGGCCCTTGAATAAATCACTTCATTTCTTTACTTCATGATTTTTCACTGGCTATAATTCATGCCTAGAATTCTCTCTCCTTATCCCCATTCACCTATCTGCCCTGGCTTCTTTGTGGTCCCAAGTAAGAGTGTATTTTTTAAAAGTCTCCTTTCCTCATTCCCCTTAATGCTACTGTCTTCCTTTTGCCCAATTTATTCTGTGCATATCTTTATTTGTATGTAGTTGTTTGCATGTTGTCAACCTCATTAGACTATGAGCTCCTTGAGGGAGGAGACTTTTACTTCATTTTGTTTCCCCAGTGCAGTGCTGTCTTTTGGTGACTGACATCCCTCTACCACTTTTCAAAGTTTTTTTTTTTTAAGCTTTATTTGAAGTTTTGACTCTTATTTAATCAATTTAATTTAACTTTAATTCTGTCTTCTTGGATAACTTCAACAAATCTATTTGATAATCTCAAGTCTTAAGACTCACACCTCAAGAAAATAAAACCTAGTATTACATAAAACAGAAGTATGAATTCTCATTCTTTCAACTTATTTTCCAAATTTCTGAAATACTGTCTTACTCCTGGGGTACTATATTTCAAACTGAATTTCAAATAAGAATTTTCTAAAACCCCTACCCTTTTCCAAAATATCTTGGAAATATGCCTTAATTATTGCTTCAATAAAATGAATTAATACTCACATCCTGATTATATTCCAAGAAGACATGAAAATTTAAATCTTTTCTCAAAATAGGATGCGCTGCAACCCGACACAAGAAGACTTCATGCATTGCAACTGTCTTCTTGAATATTGCCAAATACTCACTGGAAATAATGAATAGAATTAAAGGTTAAGTCAATCAACTGCAACAAACTCAAATAATCAAGCAAATTAGCTAACAGAAGAGACAAAAGTATTACACTCACAAATAAAAACATCAGTTGATTTTTTAAAATTAAAAATGCAAAACCCTACCTCTGAAGCAGTAACAAATAAGATTTTGAATTTAATGGTTCCTTAGACTCTTATTGCAAAGGTGATATTTAAGAATTTTCCAATCACATCATTATGATAAGGGTGTCAAGTTTTTGGTACCGCAAACAATACACCATTAATAAAAATTCAGTTGGTGGACAATTATTGCCTTTTAGCACTGGCATATAAATCTCTAAAATTTAGAGGAAAGCAGATTTTTACAACAAAGATTACTGTTTTCATCAATTCCTAAAATCATTTTGGAGAATTTTTTTTTTAATATTTGATGAACACTTTTAAGCATTTTTTAAAAACCAAAACTGTCAATAATAGCTACACAGGGGAAAAAAAAAGTAGACTTCAAGGGAAAAAAAGGTGTGGTTTTTTTTTAAGACCTACTTGATACTCTTGCTTCAACTATGTGCAAGAAGGATCATATAAGTTTTACATACCAGGAAACCAGCAGGATCAATGTTGGGAGAAGTTTGATCTCTGTGAGGATTGTCATTCAGTGAAGACAAAAAAGGAGGATGCAGAGGATGGAGGTGGCAGTAGAAGAAACCCAAGGTTTCTGTATTATCCAACCCCTAACCAGACCACAAAAGAATCATGATCAGGGCCGCTGGAAAATCACAGATTCTTTAATTTAAGTGTGTTCTGTTAATTTCCAGTTTTTTAAACTTAAAATATGTAAGTATATATCACCATCTGCTAACAGACTACTTCTTGTACACAGAACTGATATGTTTCTAAAAAACTAAGCTTAAATACAAAAGAATCTAGTTTTCTGAAACCAGATTTTTCTTGGTATTTTGAAATGCCAAAGAAGTGCCTACTAACAATGTGAATATATACTTGGAAATATAAACCAAGTGAAAAGAGGGCATGTGATGGGTAGAAATGACCAAAAAGAGACACAGAAAAAAAGATGGAAATGATTAAAGGAAAATAAGTATTCTCTGTGACTCTCAAAATGCAGAAAACCAGCACAGAGCAAAACCTCGATTAACATTAAAAACTATACATTCTTTTAAAATGCATTTTTCTCAGAAAAAAGGAAAGCCTCTATGTCTTGGACAAAGTATAAATATAAAATATCACATTTAACATTTTTTTTTGTAATAAATATATGTTTAGAATTACTTCACAAAAATAGGGGGAAAAATGTTACTATGCCATGGCTAGTTTGCTTATTTACTTTTATATCCAGAAGCATTTTATAACTTTGAAATTTAAAAAAAAAAAGATAAAATAAGACATGTATTTTGGATATTAGGATACTTGTAGTGAGTAGTCTAGTCCATAATTATGAAAATACAGAAGTTTCATGCTGGAAAAAGAATCAGGTTGATATGAGCTGATGTTTTATGAGTTAATAAGCTTTTGTGTTCAGTCATGTTTAATAATTATTTTTTGTAAACTTTATTAAAAAAAGTATTTTGACAGAATGGATTTAAAATAATCATTCAAATAATTTTTCACCGTGGAAGCAATAATTCTCTAAAATTTTCCTGCTGGCTCTGATCATGATAGTTTACATTTATATGTAGTAGCGGTGAATGTGCAAACCTGAATCTTCCAGAAATGGTTACTGTACTGAAATGATCAGAAGGATGACAAAACAGAGAACTTTCAAAAAGACGTCAGAATGAAAGCATATTTACTAAAAATGACTGGGAAAAATGTGTACATACGCTTCCAGTTCTTGTTTCATCTTTGTGAACTCCTCCTTAGTCATTGACCCTTCTCCTTCACCAAGTTTCTGTAGCTTTTCTCTTGAAGCATCGAAATCTGGTCTTGGTGGTGCTGGTGGGATCTAGAATGGTGTCATTCAGGAATGGATAGCTACTCAGTTTTAAGTTGTTTCATTTCAAATAGCTAGGCTTATTCTGATTTAGAGTTAGATTCAATTCTGGAATCAGTCTAGCAGTTTGGATGCACTGCAAAATCTAAAGGAATGTTAGTTGCATTGAATTAAACTGGGTCCTCAAAATTTCCTAAGAATATTCTAAAACTCTGACTGACCCAGACCACATGCATCAAATTTTGATTTTTAAGCTTTTTTGTACAATAAAAAATAAAATCATTCCTTTAATTAAATTAGTGGTTATTAGGGGCTCCCATTAGGTCAAGGGAAAAAAAAAGAAGTCTTTTCCTATTCTCCAATCAATACTCTTTGTAACCACTACTGATTAGAGCAATGCTTTCTGAAATCAATTTATAGCCACATACGATATAATAGTGCAGAACTGAAGCTATCTCAAAAATATCTAGAGCATGGCAAAAGCTAAATAAATAATAAAGTAGCTTTACTTTGTTCTAACAGACTCATAACAACATAGGGCTAGAAGAGAATCATAGAGACAACACAATCCAGATCATATTATTACTTTGCAACTATTTTATTTTGTTAGTAGTCAGCTATCAAGAAAACAGTAGGATCTAAGAGACACTGATTAGTTATGTGAGAAGAATTAAAAAAAAAAGAAAAAAAGAATTTGAGAGTGACTAAAAAATGAAGTTCTCATGGCAAATTTTCTGCCTGTTTTTCAGAAGGCTACATGATTAGAAATTTATGTCTTTGTCCACATTAATATCTTACAATTATTTGTCTTTCAGTAAATATAGTTGGTCTTAGAATTAAGGAGAAAATAGATTCAAATTTTTCATTTGGCATATAATAGCTATATGACAGAGTAAATTTACTTAACTTCTCAATATCTACAAGGGGGAGGGAGGAAACTTTCCACATAAAAGAAAATCTTACAACTGGAACAGAAAAAAACAAAACAAAACAAAAACCTTGTTGCCAGGCAGTAGCCAATTACTTTATATACTAATATCTATGTAGATATTAGGTAGTAGCCAATTATATGTGTATGCATATACATATTATATATGCATGCACACAAATACATACATGCACATTGACTAGCCTATTTTGTTTGTTTGTTTTAGGTGATTAGAGAGAGGGGGGGGGGTTGCTGCTAAAAATTTTTAGTGTTTTGGATGACCAAGATGACTTAGGAGGAAAGCCAAGAACGAACTGAGCAAAAAGGAGAGAATAATTGTTGGGAATGAACTCTAAAAATCCAAGAATGTATGTTAAAAATCTTAGCTTTGCTTACTCTTCTTGTAATCTTAAGTGAATCATTTTCTCAGTTTATTCACCTGTAAAATTAAAGGTTCAAAGAGATGATCTCTTCAGTTCTAATTTCTATAAATCCAGGTATTACAATTAATCCTGGGGGGTGAAGTAGGAATAATACTTCAAAAATGCTTTTTGAGGGCAGGGACTATTTAATTTTGATTTTCATGGTTTGAGGACCAAGCATAAGTTCCGGCACATAAAGGCATTCAATAAATGCTTGCTGATTGATTAAAAAACATATTAATGTTATAAGAGAATGGCTCAGAAAGGGAATGTGAAGAAAGGTAGAAATAAATTCAGAACCCAATAGTAACCAAAAGGAACTGCTCCTGATTACCCCATTAATCTATCATAAACTCAATTCCAATTAAATATTATGAAACCTTAAAAGTGATTACCTTAAGTTGGTTATAACAGCAAAAACAAAAAAACCCACCCAGATTTAGTCAATTTACTTGTAACATTCCATATGCAAATATACTATAAGAATCAGACAAAAAAAGTTGAAAGAAGAAATAAAACATTTTAGAGTCACTATAAGATTAATATGAAAGAATTAAATGACAATCACCAAAAAAGCTAGACTATATTACTAAAAGCACAGTATTTAGGACAAGTGGAGATCAATACTTTTAATTTAACTTGTCCATACTTTGGTCTTGGGAGTAGTATGTGCTGATTCACATTTTAAGAGGATAATTACAGGCTGGCACATGAAAGAGCCAGGCAAATTTAGCTAGAAAAAATAGGACAGCTGTCTTCAAATATTCAAGTGACTGTGATGTGGAATAATGTATTGTGTATAGCAACTAATAACAGAATTAGGATTTGAAGGGTGGAAATTAAGAAAACTTTTAACAATTGGCTGCTTTCTAAAATACATCATGAACTCATCACAGAAAGCATCAGAAATATAATGGAAAGACTTTTTGGAGTGGGACAGAGTTTGGGGTACATGCTCTAAGTCATCTTGAAGAGACTATAATTCTACAAAAATCAAATCAAATTGTGATAAAGACAACCACCAAAACAGACATTTTCTTTCATCAACACATTAGCTAAGTGATGCAGCAGATGTTGAACTTGGAGACAGGAAGATATAAGTTCAAATAAAGCCTCAGACATTTAGTTGGGTGACCTTGGGCAAGTCCCTTAACCTGTTTGCTTCATTTTCCTCATCTAAAAATGGGATTATCAATAGCATCTACCCAATAGGGTTGTTGTGAGAATAACGTGAGATATTATTTGTAAAGTGCTTTGTACTACTATATGAATGATGACTACTGAGATATTCAGTACCTAAAATAATTATCTAACAAATGAAAATGAGTTAAAACTTAAGATGATTAAAAAATTGGTACCATGTTACTTTATAATTTAATTCAGTTCTTTCAAAGTAATGATGAGAAATTAAACTTAGAGAATCAGTTGTAGTACAAAACCCTGCTTTTTAAGAATTATAACTTAGACCTGGGTTCCAGTGCCATCTCTGACACATACTGGTTATGTTACTCAGTCAACAATTAAAATTCCAAGTTGCACAGCAGGTGCAGATCTACATTGGCAGAAGGAATGGGTCCTTGGGACTGCTAGAGGGTGCAATGGATAAAGCATAGATAAATGATGAAAAAACACAGGAAAAATGGTGTCTCCTTCCTACCATACAAAAGGACAACTTCAAGATGAAAGGCAGTGTTAGAAACTGGATCATTCCATTGAAAACACAAATTTTTTTTGCTCATAATAAGGACCTTTGATTAATTATACGAACCAGGGGTTAGGGGAAAAAATGTAACCAAAGTACTTACAATGTAACCTGCATAATCTTCATTTTCAACAAAGGAATCATGAAGCCATATAAACTCCTCATGTTGTCGAACAACAGAAAATTCATTTTGTTTAAAATTTGGTAACGAACTCTGCAAAGATAGAGATCCTTTTGAATGAAAAAAATGTTCAAAGTTTTTACAGACATGATCACAGCTTAATTTCAAATGAAGATTATTCTTCAAAGAAAAAAGTATTTCACACTTCTATTTTACTAGGAAAAATACAGAAGAGAAAAAAAGATACAAATTATTACAAAAGTATTTTCAAAAATAAATTGACATGGTTTATTTTTTGAATTACTACATGATTTAAATATCATTATCAAATACTGAGCTCAATTATTCAAAGGAAATTAATTCAAAATTAGTAGAGATGCCTAGGAAGCAGTTAACTTTAAAGTTGAAAGTAATAAAAAATACCTTAAGTTTTAACAGATGCTTGAAACAAAAATCCCATCTAATAATCCAATGCAATAGATAAGTGTCAAACATGTCTCCTACAACATATCAAACGTGTGGCTTACAACACTCATGAATGCAGCCAACAAGATTAAAATGTAATTGAGAAATATTTAATAAATACAAATACTGTAAAACATAGACAATGTTAATATGTAGCTTTCTAAGTCAACATGGGGCCCACAGACATCCTTATTTGTATTAAGAGTTTGACACACCACTGATTTAAAGTATTAAATTTTTAATAACTCTGGAGTCTCTATATATAAAAAAAATCTTAAATCAATATTTTTTTATTTTCCTTAATATTTATTCTGTTAAGAGAATATAATAGTTAATAACAAACTAAAACATACTCCTTTTCTGGTTAATTTATTGCCTTTGTTGCAAAATCACTTTCCAGAAAAATATATTGCCTAATACTACTAACAAGAAAAAGCTCTGAATTAATCCAAAAAGGATGGGGCAGGGAAGGGGTGAGAAACAAATTTACCTTCGTGTGAACAGTGAATTTCACTTTATCCCTCTCACTAAGAGCATCAGAAATATCCACTTGCAGGGCAGCATCACTTTGAAGATCTACATTTATTGCTCTAAGCTAGACAAAGAAAATCAATAACACCTTAATAAAAACACTGAATTTGTGCTTTTAAATACCATTTCGTATTCTTTTCCTCTCTCAACCCCACTCAACAAGACAACTTTTTTTTTTTTGCTTTTTGGTGAGGCAATTGGGGTTAAGTGACTTGCCCAGGGTCACTCAGCTAGGGAATGTTAAGTGTATTGAGATCAAATTTGAACTCAGGTCCTCCTGACTTTAGGGCTGGTGCTCTAACCACTGTGCCACCTAGCTGCCCCAAAACAACTTTTTTAAGAGAAAAAACTTTTGAGAAAGGTACAGGAGGCTGGATGAGGGGAAGGAAAAGAAAGGACGAATATTTGGGACATACCTTAAGTAAATAGACATTCTAAACTATCTTTTATTCTGTCCAACTAAACTTTTCAGTAAGACTGAGTAATTCACATCAAAGCAAACAACTCTCTAGAGCCCTGAATAAGGGGGAGATTTTATTCTTTCAAATGATCTGTTTTATTAAAAGTTGTCTAAATTACTGTTTAAAAGTCTGTAGAAAAAGGAAGATAATAAAGGGTTTTTAAAAGTCTGTCTTAACTAGGGTGGCTAAGTCAGAGATTATGTCTAACTGCAGCTACTCCTTACCTATTCAAAACAGAAAGAAATACGCAAAATTGGGTGAGAAAAATCAGAACAAAAGGGAAAAATCATGAGGAAAAAAATCATTCAACATCTCAGTGAAAGCAGACATTCAAGCAAAATCTTCCAAGCCTCAGTAAATAAGAATCCCATGAATTAAGCACCCAAAACAATCTAGAAGACAGTTGTTGAAACAAGCAGGCATAGACAATTAATACAATGAAAGAATGATATGGGGAAAAGGATTAGTGAGACAAAAAATTAGTTAATAAGAGATCTTACTAGCCAAAAGAACTCAAATACAATAATGTAGTAACAAAGAAACTTCAAACAAACGTCCCCAGTCATGGGATTTGTTGGCAGAAATAGAAATTATGAGATTTAAGATCATTGCTACCAGAAATTACAGATATATTATTCTAAGAATCTAGACATTAAAAATGCAAATATGCAAAGAAACTATAAAACTATATAACATTATCATTGTTGCTTGCAAAAATTTATCACTAACATGTAATCTATGTTTGTAATTATAAATTAAAAGCTTTTTATCTTTCATAAACAAATCTCTCTTTACTATACAGACCTCAACATGTGGTTGAGAATTCAAAAATTAACTGCATTGTAAACCAGAGTATCATCACAGATGAAGCTGTGGCTCCCAAACACCTAGATACAACAGTGACTCATAAACATTTAAAAATAACATTAATACATTTTAAAGCATTTTTGTAAAAAAGATCAGAGATAGGCAAAATCTTTGAAGTAACAATCTAAGAAACAAGCAAAATCTAGAAAACTAAATATATCAGAGAAATGGGAAAGTGCTAAATGATGATTAGATAGAAACATGAATAAGAGAAAGACTAGTATTCCTTAAAAATTTCACTGACATCAAGGGTTACAGATAATAAACAAAGGGCCTGTAGGCTTCTTGGTCCCATATTGTTGCTTTTAAAAGAAAAGGGAATAAAAACAGAATAAAATCATTGTAATTCGATCCCTGAGATCATGCAAACCAAATTGGGGGACTTGGGGACCTCACATACCTCCTTTTTAGAACTAAGCAAAGAGGGTTAAATAGAGAAGCACAAGCAGTCTGATATAGAAATGTAATAGGAAGATAACAATCAAGTGTTAAAACAAACATTAATTTCAGATGGTAGATTATAAAGGGAGGATCAAAAGGAATAAATAAAAGTATAAAACCAGAGATCAGTATCTGGAACAAGTAAAGGGAAAGGAACAAAGGAATGGAATCATTTTTAATTGTAGATGACCATTACTGCTCCACCATTCCTTTTTTTCCCCCTCACTCTGATGGTGACGATAAGACAGCATTTTTAGGTTTGCAAATCACTATTAAAATATTATTTCACTTAATCCTCACAATGCCAGCAAGAAGTAAATGCTATTACAATCCACTTAACACACACATATAAAGGTGATTGCACATGAAACTGGCTGTTCCTTTGAAATATACATTTTGTTTTTATTATTTTTTTTTATTATCCCCCCCTATTCTCTCATAACTACCATTAGACACAGGTATATGTAAAATCCTTCTATCCTGCTTATTAGTTCTTTCTCTGGAGGTAGCTAGTATCTTCCTTCATAAGCCTTGGTAATTAGCTTGGCTATTTATAATAGTCAAAATGACTCAATTGCTCAGAGTACTTAAAAAAATATTGGTGTTACTACAGACAATATTCTCTTTATTCTGTTCATTTCACTCTGTTACTTCTTGCAAGTCTACCTATGTTTTTTTCTAAAATCATCATTTTTTGGGGAAGGATAAAATACATCCAAAGAACAGAAAAAAACCTATGAAGACCCTTTCTTATTAACATTAAAGGTCCCCAAAGTTTTTTTTTTTTTTAAAAGAGCATTAGTTGCCCAGAAGATTCTGTCTCTTGTCCAAGTTCTCCTGGTTCAGTCTCTGGCAGGGATTTACAAGCCTTTGGACAATTCAATTCTAACCACAGGAAAAAAAAAATTTTTTTTTTTCCCGTTTATATAGGTACAATCCTATTAAACATATTTCCGCATTAGTCATATTATGAAAGAAGAATCAGAACAAAAGGGAAAAAATACAAGAAAGAAAAAAAAATGAAAATAGTATGTTTCAATCTGCATTCAGACCTCACAATTCTTTTTCTCAATATGGTTAGCATTTTCCATCATGAGTTTTTCTAACTGTCTTAAATCACTGTATTGCTGAGAAGAGCTAAGTCTACCAAAGTTCATAATGACACAATGTTCCTGTTACTGTATATAATGTTCTCCTGGTTCTGCTCACTTCACTCAGCATCAGTTCATTTTTTTGTTTGTTTATAAAAGCTTTTTGTTTACAGAATGAGTAATTTTTCTACACTGACCTTTATAAAATTTTCTGTTCCAAATTTTTCCCTCCTTCTCCCCCCCCCACCGATGGCAAGTAATCTAATACATGTTAAATATGTTAAAATATATGATAAATCCAATATGCACATACACATCTATAGTTATCTTGCTGCACAAGAAAAATTGGATCTAGAAAGAAAAAAAAAAAAACAACCTAAGAAGGAAAACAAAATGCAAGCAAACATTCACAAAAAAGCATTAAAATACTATGTTGTGGTCCACACTTAGTTCCCACAGACCTCTCTCTGGATGTATACGACTATTTTCATTGCTGAACAATAGGAACTGGTTTGAATCATATCATTGTTGAAGAGAACCATGTCCATCAGAATTGATCATCGTATAGTTTTGTTGCTGTGTATAATGTTCTCCTGGTTCTGCTGATTTCACTTAGCATCAGTTCACGTAGGTCTTTCCAGGCCTCTCTGAAATCATCTTGTTGGTCGTTTCCCTCCTTTTAAGATCTCTTTGGGATATAAGCCCAGTCGAAACACTGCTGGGTCAAAGGGTATGCACAGTTTGTTAACTTTGAGAATAGTTCCAGATTGCTCTTCAGAATGGTTGGATCCGTTCACAGTTCCACCAACAATGTATCAGTGTCCCAGTTTTCCCACATCCCCTTCAACAATCGTCATTATCTTTTCCTGTTATCTTGGCCAATCTGACAGGCAGGTAGTGGTATCTCAGAGATGTCTTAATTTGCAATTCTCTGATCATTAGTGATTTGGAGCACCTTTTCATATGACTAGAGATAGTTTTAATTTCCTCATCTGAAAATTGTCTGTTCATATCCTTTGACCATTTTATCGATTGGAGAATGACTTGAATTCTTACAATTTTGAGTCCATTCTGTATGTATTTTAGAAATGAGGCCTTTATCAGAACCCTTAAATGTAAAAATGATTTCCCAATTTATTGCTTCCCTCCTAATCTTGTCTGTATTAGTTTTGTTTGTACAAAAACTTTTTAATTTAATATAATCAAAATTATCTATCTGGTGTTCAATTAAGAGTTCCAATTCTTCTTTGGACACAAATTCCTTCCTTCTCCAGAGATCTGAGAGGTAAACTATCCTATGTTCCTCTAATTTGTTTATAATATCACTCTTTTTATGTCTAAATCATGAACCCATTTAGATCTTATCTTGGTATATGTTGTTGGGTATGGATCAAGCCCTAATTTCTTGCACACTAGTTTCCAATTTTCCCAGCAGTTTTTGTCAAATGGTGAGTTCTTATCTCAAAAGCTGGGGTCTTTGGGTTTGTCCAACACTAGATTGCAATAGTTATTGCCTATTTTGTCCTGTGATCCTATCCTATTCCACTGATGGACTACTCTATTTCTTAGCCAGTACTAAACGGTTTTGATGACCACTGCTTTATAATATAGTTTTAGATCTGGCACAACTAGGCCCCCTTCATCAGCATTTTTTTTTTTCATTAATTCTCTTGAAATTCTTGACCTCTTGTTCTTCCAGATGAACTTTGCTACTATTTTTTCTAGATCTGTAAAATAATTTCTTGGGAATTTGATTGGTATGGCACTAAATAAGTAAATTAGTTTGGGTAGTATTGTCATTTCTATTATATTAGCTTGGCCTACCCATGAGCACTTGATATTTTCCCAACTGATTAGGTCTGAAAGTCCCGAGTTCTTGTATCAAGAACTTACTATATAACAAAAACTATTGGGAAAACTGCTATGTAGTCTGGCAGAATGTAGGTATAGTCCAACAACTCACATATCAAGGTAAGGTCAAAATGAGAAAATGCTTTAGTCATATAAGTATATCATAACCAAATTAGAGGAGCATAGAAGAAATTAAACCCATCAGATCTATGGACAGGGGAAAGAGTTAATGATAGAACAAGAAATAAAGACGTTCACAGGAGACAAAATGGATAATTTTGATTACATAAAATCAGAAAGTTTTTGTACAAAGCCAATGCAATCAAAATTAGAAGTAGGAAAGAGAAAGAGGAAGAATTTACAGCAAATTTCCCTAATAAAAGTATCAAAGAATACCAACAGGCAATTAAGACACTATCAACAGTCACATGAAAAAACTGTCCAAAGCACTAATAATTAGAGAAATGCCTATTAAAACAATTCCAAGTATTAACTCACACCCAACAAATTGGTCAAAATGACAGAAAAGAAAAATGACAAATGCTAGAGGGAATATGGGAAAATTAATGCAATGCTGGAGTTGTGAACTAGTCCAATTTTGAACTGATTCAAAACATTTACCACTCTGAAGAAAAATCTGTTATTATACCAAAAGGGATATGAAATTGTATATACTTTGTTCCATCAATACTGCTACTAGCCTTATAGCCCAAAGTGGTCAAAGAAAAGTAAAAAAGATATATATAGATAAAATATTCATAGTGGCTCTTTTTGGGTAGGCAAAGAATTGGAAACAGGATGCCAATCAATTGGGCAATAGTTAAACAAGTTTTGAGATATCATGTTGTTAGAAATGATAAATGGAATGGTTTTAGAAAAACTTGGAAATATTTGTTATGAACTGATACAAAGTAATGTGGGCAGAACAAAAAAACAAACCAATATACATGTTAATAGCCACATTGTAAAAACAATTAACTATAAAAGACTTAGTAACCAATCAATACAATGATCAAAGGACTCATGATCAAAAATTATTATCCAGCTGCAGATGTCAAACTGATAAACTGGAGTATAGCTTAAAGCATATTTTTTCCTCTTATTTTTCTTATTAGCTCGAAAATGGCTAACATAAAAATATAGTATTTGTCTGTTCAAAAGGTGGAGTAGGTGGAAAGAGGGAATGAATTTGGAACTGAAAATAAAAATAAAATTTAAAAAAACAGAAAGGGGAAAAAGTACTCTTTTATATAAAACAAACTCCCCCAAACTCCAAAACCTAGAAATTCATGTTACAAATCACAATGAACTTTTCCTTACTAAAGTATAGAAACATATAAAAATTTTTGTTTGTAAAACTGAAAATATCAAAACAGTATATTTGGAATAAAAAAAAAAATCAAAGTAAAAAAAAAAAAAAAGCTTTCAAGACTTCCTAGACTTAAAAGTAGGATAATTTGAGGGCAAAAACATTTTTTGTAAGTAAATAAATTAAGTAACTTAGAACATCCCCTTAAGTTAATTGGGATACTGAGCTCTAAGGGAAGTCTCATTTTCTTTATTCCCATCAAAAGGACTAGATTTTGAGGAAAATGCCCACTATTTCAATTAAAGAAAAGTATCCCCTTCATTATTCAGAAGATATTCTCCTCCACTATTCAGGAGAAATTTTAATATTGATCACAGAGCAGTCCTCTTGATTCTTTTTAGGTCAATAATACAAGAAGGAAATGAGAACTACTTTCTCAATTGAAATTTTTAGATGTGGTGATTATCTTGTTCAGGGTTCTTCCTTAAATATTATTGTTACCTAAAATTGTCTTGAGGTCAGGGACATGAGGAAACAACGATTTTGGTAGCTTCATTCTTTTTAGGCCAAAAATGGCTTGGATATTTGATTAATATTAAATAAAATTGTTTCTGGTAAATATTTTTTTCTCTAAAACCTAGAGCTATCATTAATTGAGATGATGAAATTCTAGATACCTTTAAAATAAAGGTAGAGAGATAGTAAGAATATTCAGTCACCACTATTACTTAATATCATAAAGAACAAAACTGAGGGAATAAGTAAAAGAATTAACAAAACTATCACTTTATTTCAGGATCTATGATCTACTTAGAGAGTCAACTGAAAATCAATGGAAACAATAGCTAACATGTAACAGGATATAAAATAAACCCACAAAAATTGTCAGCTCTCAGAATATTATTATTAAGAATAATTAAGCAGAAAGAGCTAGAAAGTGAAAGTCCATTAAAAATGACCAGAGTATAAGATATCTAACAAAACATTTAGAGATTAAATTATGAATCCCTTTGTATATATGGAAATGACCCCAAAAATTGCTCATCAGTAGGCCATGCTAATATAATAAAAATGATAATACTACCAAAATAAATGGAACAAATCCAGTGCCATAGTAAAATGCTAAATGTCACTATAAAGAAAAAAAATTAACCTGGAATAAATGATACTATAAAACAATAATTATCACAACAATTTGGTAGTGGTTAAAAAATAAAAATGTTGATCAATGAAATAAATTATGTTTCTAGAAAAAACTATGTTTGGAGGGGAGGGAAAGGATTTATTATTCAACAAAAAGTGCCAGGTAAATGGTTAAGCAATCTATGAGAAATTAGGGTTAGATTAATACCTTATATGTCACCTTGCATAGTAAGTTTCAAATGGAGATAAGAGCCTAGACAAAAAAATCTATCATAAACAAATTAGAGGAATAGGATAGAAAGGAGAATCCACAGCTGTGGATGTAGAGTTCTTAAGCCAAACAGTGATGATTTCAGAAGCCAAAATGGGCACTTTTAATTGATTTGTTTGATAAGGGATGAAAAATTTTGGAAAAACTGCTGTTGTAAGAAAGATAATGCAACAATTAGGAAGGTGTAAAAAGGATTACCTTGCTGTGGTTGGGATCCAAGTTGAGAATAAGTAACAAACTTATGTTGGATCTAGTTAACACACTATTTCATTATTTTTCCCATCTACATTCAACAGAAAGCAAGCAAGACAGAGACCTAAGATTACCTCCAAGGCTCACACTAAGTTCTGTCCTTCATACAGATATGTGCAATTGTGGCTAAAAAGATGCATGCATGGAGGATTCTAGAATACAACAGAGTGGGTCTGAAAATTTAAAGCTCTCCAGATTTCTCTTGACAGAACACATTTTTTCCTCACAGTGAACACAGACTGGTGAAAAAACAAGTCCAATTGGGGTAGAACAAGGGTCCTCTTCAGACAAACCTAGAACAGAAGATAGATCCCAGGACAGGGTTTAACCAAAGTAAAGTGTAAATGCTAACAAGTTAGCTCCACAGAAATTGTAAACAGGGAACCCTGAGGCTAATTGGGGTTGGCTGGAGCCTCAGATGGAAGAATCATGGGGACTTTTCCCTCTCTATCAGTGAGGGGAATGAGGATCTGAACCCGGGAAGACTTGAGGGAATCCTGACTGATTTAAGGCCCAGCTGTATTGCTGAGATAACAGCACATCTGGTGAATGAAAAAATAGTGGAGCAGGGACACTGCTGGCTGTGGTTACTTGCAGAAGGGTGGAGCTTTTGATTTGGGGTTCCAAGTCAGAGGGGAGGGTTGAAATGAAGCTAGAGGCATCATCCCCCACCATCTCAGGATTAGAGGTGTTTACATTAATAGTTCTCATCAATAATAATAATAATGATAATAATGAAAAAGGCAAATAAAAGCCCAACCATATAGATTACTAAGGGAATAATAATGGGAATAGGGAAGACCAGGGTTCATCTTCAGAAGAGGACAGTAAAGTAAAAAAAGCCTCTTCTAACCCAAAGAGTAATGCTAAATTCAAAAATAACCTTAAAGAGTTACCTGACCAGAAAGAATTTATAAAACTCAAAAACAAAACAAAAAAAAACCAAAAAAACCTTTGAAAATTGAGTGAAAGATATTGAGGAAAACTAAAAGAAACAGAAAAATCTAATAAGAAAAACAATTGATCTGGAGAAGATCAGTAAGAGAAAATGTAAGAAAAACTGAACTAACCTGAAAGCTTTAACCAACAACAACAACAAAAAAAA
>JAJPUD010005208.1:83933-166687 GCA_023553655.1 Myrmecobius fasciatus
CTTTGGATGTATTCCTATATAATCAATACATAATCCCTTATGTTTCATATCAAGCATTCTCCAAATTTCATAGTTCCTACACAATCTAAGATAAATGTACGGTAGCAAAATGCAAACACTTGGAAAATAATTGAAAACTAGGTACTGACTGTAATGATCATAAATCAGTGGAAACCTTGCGAGACTATACAGATTTTCATTAATGACTATAAATGTCACATTTGCAAAGTACACTTGAGACCTTATCCTTCAAGCCAACAGTAAAAGGAAAATGGGGTAAGAAAAAGTTTATGAATCTCCAGAAACAAATTTTGAAAAAAAAATTACTCAGAATAGTAGCATTTTTTTTTTACTAGGGCAAAAAAAAAATAAAAAGATAGTTTTCAAAATGTCAAATATTCTTAACTACACAATTGTTTTGGTATTTACACACTTTCTTAATTTACGAGATTATGGACTATGTGAAATTAAGATCTGGAAACGGCAATTTGCTAAAATGTAATTTAAGATAAAACTGTATTCAATGTTATAAGAATGTTAAGAATGTGTAGGGGGGAAAGAATGAAAATTCATATAAAAGCATCCAGCACGGTAGAGAAATGAGTTTTCATGCATTCTGGCAAGGAAAAACTAGAAAGCTCGCCTCAGGTCTCATTTTCAATTTCTCAGAAGGACTAAATAGCTGGGCGGGGTGTCAACTACATGTTCCCAGGATCTCATCCTAAGAAGGGCGCCCAAGAAGGGAGGAATGAAAAGCAGAACTGATTAAAACTCCCAGGGACACAGGAATAGGGGGCGTCCTCTAAGGAAGGCGAACTACAGAAGGGCGGGGCGAAGCACAGCCGCTGGCAGAAGCAAAATGCAAAGCTTGTCGAGGGGCATTAGTGCAGGACCAGACAAAGAAGGTGCCCTCCCGAGCCCCAAAGAAAGGAGGAGGGGGCGCCAGAAATAAACGAATCAAAACTTACTCCTCGGTCCTCCTCAGAGAGGAAGTCAGGGCCGTCGTCCAGGCCTTCCTGCAGGGTTGGCGGCGCCGGAGGCACCCAGGAAGAAGGTGGGAAAGGGGAAATACAAAAGAGAGAAGTTAGTGCGAAGCGGGCGCTGCCCCCTACTCTTCCCCGGCTGCGGTCCCCGCTGTCCCCACGGCCCAGGCCGCGTGCCCAGACGCTCCAAGGAGCCGAAAACACCCACCATCATGGCTGCTCCAAGCCAGAAGCTAGCGCAGGCGCACAAGAAATGAAGGGCGGGGGAAGTCGGCAGGAGACAGGCGGGGCACAAGAGACATCCGGTTTTCCGTAGTCCCCGATTTACGGGTTCTAAGTTCTGTCTCTCAGAATTGTGGTGCAGTTTACTCCCTGAGGGGAAATAGAACGGACAGATAGTATCCTATCCCACACTCAGAGCTTCTCTACTCGTTTCCTCTCCCTCCACAGAAGGCGAGTGTTCTTGGCTTGTCTAAAGTTCTTCTCAAACAGTGCACACGCCCATGCGTACAGGAGTAGAAGGGAATTTTCCCATCAATTTCCAATTTAAATTTTACGAGGTTCTGACCACCTTTTAAAAATAATCTAGTTTTTCTCAATAGGAAGAAAACAAAGTCTGCACACTGTAAGCCATTGAAATATGGTTGGCTTCCTGGGGAAATTGTAGAAGGAATTCTTTAAGGACATGCTTAGTGAAAAGCAAGTTATTCCAGACTAACTTAATTCATTAAAAAAAATTTTTTTTTAAAGTTTCTAGATTGGTAGATCTGGGAAATGCTGCAGATGCAATTTGTCTAGATATTAGTATAGTATGAAGTCAAAAACTACTCTATTTCTAATTCCTTAATTAGATGAAGATGCTTAATTTTTTTTAAAATCAAACCATAAAAACAATATAAATAGGGCACATAACACCTTAAATCAATCAGAGCCATTATGCAATAGACTGGGTCTAAGAATATTTCGTATAAAAAGGAAGAATCTATCTCAAAATTGGAAATAAATTAAAGCAGACTATCTGAAAGGGCTTATAATGGAGAAAGACTATTTACAGGCATGGAGAGAGGAGAATTCACACTGAACAAAATTCCAAGAAAAGATCAGCTCTTTCCCCAACTCTGTCCCATTAGCTGACTGTCTATAGATATTATAACAAAACTTGCTGTTTAATTTATCTCAAATTTCTAGTAAATGTAATTTTACCTTCACAAAAAGGCTGACTTTAACTAGAGATAGTTAAATAAATGCAAGGTTAGATAGAAAATCCAATCTAAGGGGTAGCTAGGTGGTGCAGTGGATAGAGCACTAGCCCTGAAGTCAGGAGAACCTGAATTCAAATGTGATCTCAGACATTTGACGTTCCTTAGCTGTGTGACCCTGGATAAGTTACTTAACCCTAATTGCCTCAGCAAAACAAAACAAAAAAACAATCTAAGATTAGAGATTATTCCTAATTGAGGATTTAGTGGTTGTACAAAACTTTTCATTTTAGAATATAGTCCCTAAGTAAAAGAGAAGGACCTTTTCTCCCTTTTCCCCTCTCTTCCCCATTACAATGAACTGGTTAGTGTAATTGATATTAACTTTTTTTTTAAATAAGCATATGCATATTCAAAGCATATTCATGGATAATTTGACAATATTGATCCTTGCATAGCCTTATGTTTCAGATTTTCTCCTCCTTCCCCCCAGATGGCAAGCAATTCAATATATGTTAACTATGTTAACATATATGTTAAATTCAATATGTATAAACATATTCTCAATATATATAAACAATTCTCTAGCTGCACAAGAGAAATCAGATTAAAAAAAAACAAAGTAAATGAGTAAAAACAAAATGCAAGTGAATAACAATAAAAAGAGTGAGAATGTTATGTTGTGATCCACATTCAGTTCCTACAGTCCTCTCTCTTGGTGTAGATGGCTCTCTTCATCACAAGATTATTGGAAGTGGCATCAATCATCTTATTGTTGGAAAGAGTCATGTTCATCAGAATTGATTGTCGTATAATATTGATGTTGTCACATACAATGATCTCTTGCTTCTGCTCATTTCACTTAATATCAGTTCATGTAACTCTTTCCAGGCTTCTCTAAAATCATCCTGCTGATTGTTTTGTATAGAATAATGATATTCCATAACATCCACATACCATGACTTATTCAGCCATTCTCCAATTGATGGGCATCCATTCAGTTTCCAGTTTCTTGCCACTACAAAAAGGGCTGCCACAAACATTTTTGCACATGTGGGTCCCTTTCCTTTTTTTAAAGATCTCTTTGTTATATAGGCCCAATAGAAACACTTCTGGGTCAAAGGGTATGCACAGATATTTTGAATTTGGCAATACAAGTGGGTTATTATGATTAGGTACCTTCACTAAATTCAACATAATATACTGAATTTCCAGGACGGCAGGATTTGATTGAAGAGAATCAAATTGACCAACAGGTAAAATTTCAATGTAAATCAGTAGAGGAATTAGGCCTATGAGTAGAGCCTCTATACTTCCAGCCAGCATTGGAAAAGGAAGAAAAACAAAGAACCTATTAAAATCGTTACAAACTGGGGGCAGTTAAGTGGCAATTTCACCTCAAATACTGCCTTAGATACTTTCTAGCTATATGTCCCTGGATGAGTCACTTAACCTTATTTGCCCCTTTAAAAAAGGATAATTTAGTATGATGTAGCCATTTGAAACAGGGAATTTATCTTTGTCCTTGAATTATATTTCAGGAACTAGGCTTGATCACAAATCAAGTATAATATTCCATTTGAATATTATCATTTTGAAATGAAACAAAAAAAACTTATCTGAATTCAGTTTAGTTGGAAGACATAAACTGGAAGGGATACTAAAGATCGGTCAGTTTAATCTCTTAATTTTACAATTGAAGAAACAGACTGAGGGAGGTTAAGTGATATGTTCAAAGAAACACTAAAGAGATAGAGCTTGATTTGAATCCAAATACTTTGACTCCAGGGTCAATACTCTGACCAATTAACTGTAATATATAGATCAAAATTTATCAAGCACCTTTAAGTGTGAGGGACTATGCTAAGCACTGGGGATACAAAAAGAAACAAAAGAGAATCCCTTCCTAGGAATTTATAATTTGATAGGGGAAACAACATGCAATGACTATACTACACAAAGCACTAAATAGGAAATAATTAATGTGTTAAAGGTAAATATTAAGAGGGCTTGGGGAAGGCTTCCTTTTAGGTTTTTACTTTTATTTTTTGCTTTTTTAAATTTTTTTTTTTTTTTGCTGAGGCAATTGGGGTTAGGCGACTTGCCCAGGGTCACACAGCTAGGAAGTGTCTGAGACCAGATTTGAACTCAGATCCTTCCGACTTCAGGGCTAGTGCTCTAACCACTGCGCCACCTAGCTGCCCCTGAAGGCTTCCTTTTAGAAGGAGGGATTTTAGTTGAGACTTAAAGGAATCCAGGGACAGTCAGAGGGAATGCCCAGGGCCAAGAGACGGAATGACTCATTCATGGGACTGCCAGGAGGCCAGGGTTGCTGGATGAAAGAGTATATATTGAGGATAAGGTGTTAGAAGATGGAAAGGTAGAAAGGGCCTAAGTTATGAATACTTTTGACTAACAAACAGAATGTTGCAATTGTTCCTGGAGGCAATAGGTTACAGTGGAGTTTATTAAGAGGGTGTGACGTGATCAGACCTGTGCTATTATAATACTGAAATGATTCCAAACTGAATCATCTGCGGTATTTCCTTTGTCTGCATTAATCCTGATTTTCTAAAGTCAAACAGCATAGAAAGGTTACTTGAGCTTCTCTGGTGAGTCTTGATGAAATATAATCTGACTCATTGGTTGGTTTATCTTATTCCAAGTGGTTTCTCCTTTACTTCGTATAGTTTCTGACTTTTCCTTGGCAGATTGATTCCCAAATATTTTATACTATAGCCCATTATTTTTATTTTATTTTATTTTATTTGCATAACATATGTGTGGGTAATTCTTCAATAATAACCCTTACATAGCTTTCTGTTACAAATTTTTCCCCCCAACTCCCCACCCCTCCCCTAGATGGCAGGATATCCTCTACATGTTAATTATGTTAAAATATTGGCAAATCGAATATATGTATACATATTTCCAAACTTATCATTGTTGTGCAAGAAAAATCTTATCTACACAAACGATATATCAGATAAAGGAAACACAATGTAAGCAAACATCAATCAAGGAGTATGAGAATATTATGTTGTGGTCCACATTTCACATCCCTCTCTCTGGGTGTATATGGCTTTCTTCAGTGAACAATTGGAGGTGGTTTGAAACATTTCCTTGTTGAAGAGAGCCATGTCCATCAGAATTGATCATCATATACTACTGTTGTTGCCGTGTATAATGATCTCCTGGTTCTGCTCATTTCACTCAGCATCAGTTCATGTAAGTCTCTCCAGGCCTCTCTGAAATCATCTTGCTGGTCATTTCTTACAGAACAATAATATTCCATAATATTCATATACCATAATTTATTCAGCCATTCTCCAATTGAAGGGCATCTATTCAATTTCCAGTTTCTAGCTACTACAAAAAGGGCTGCCACAAACATTCTTGCACATGTGGGGCCTTTTCCTTTCTTTATGATTTCTTTGGGATATAAGCCCAATAGAAATGCTGCTGGGTCAAAGGGTATGCACAGTTTGATAACTTTTTGAGCATAGCTCCAAATTGTTCTCCAGAATGGCTGTATCCATTCACAGCTCCACCAACAATGCATCAGTGTCCCAGCCCTCCCACAACCCCTCCAACATTCATCATTAACTTTTCCTGTCATTTTAGCCAATCTGACAGGTGTGAAGTGGTACCTCAGGGTTGTCTTCATTTGCATTTCTCTGATCAACAGTGATTTGGAGCTATAACCCATTATTTTTGAATGGAATTTCTTTTTATATCTCTTGCTGCTGAACTTTGTTGGTAATATATAAAAATGCCGATGATTTATGTGGATTTATTTTGTATCCTGCAATTTTGCTAAAGTTGTGAATTGTTTCTAGTAGTTTTTTAGTTGAGTCTCTAGGGTTCTCCAAGTATACCATCATGTCATCTGCAAAGAGTGATAATTTGGTTTCTTCATTACCTACTCTAATTCCTTTAATCTCTTTTTCTTCTCTTACTGCCAAAGCTAACATTTCCAATACAATATTAAATAGTAATGGTGACAGTGGGCAGTCTTGTTTCACTCCTGATCTTATTGGGAATGGTTCTAGTTTGTCACCATTACATACGATGCTTGCTGATGCTTTTAAGTAGATGCTACTAATCATTTTAAGGAAAAGCCCATTTATTCCTATACTCTCCAGTGTTTTTAATAGGAATGGGTGTTGGATTTTATCAAAGGCTTTTTCTCCATCTATTGAGATAATTATGCTGATAGTTTTCCTAATGTTGAGCCAGCCCTGCATTTTTGGTATAAATCCTACTTGGTCATAGTGTACTATCTTGGGGATGATGTTCTGTAATCTCATTGCTAATATCTTATTTAGAATTTTTGCATCAATATTCATTAGGAAAATTGGTCTATAGTTTTCTTTCTCTGTTTTCACCCTACCTGGTTTAGCTATCAGCACCATATCGGTATCATAAAAGGAATTTGGTAGCATTCCTTCTTCCCCTATTTTTTTCAAATAGTTTGTATAGTATTGGAATTAATTGATCTTTGAATATTTTGTAGAATTCACCAGTAAATCCATCTGGCCCTGGAGATTTTTTCTTAGGGAGTTGGTTAATAGCTTGTTCTATTTCTTTTTTCTAAAATGGGGCTATTTAAATAATTTATTTCCTCTTCTGTTAATCTGGGCAATCTATATTTTTGTAGATATTCCTCCATTTTATTTAGATTATCAAATTTACTGGCATAAAGTTGGGCAAAGTAACTCCTAATTATTACTTTAATCTCTTCATTGGAGGAAAGTTCTCCCTTATCATTTTTGAGACTAACAATTTGATTATCCTTTTTCCTTTTTCTAATCAAGTTAACTAAAGGCTGATCTATTTTGTTGTTTTTTTCATAAAACCAACTCTTAGTTTTATTTATTAATTCAATGGTTTTCTTATTTTCAATTTTATTAATTTCCCCTTTTATTTTTAGAATTTCCAATTTGGTATTTAATTGAGGGTTTTTAATTTGTTCTTTTTCTAGTTTTTTTAATAGTAAGCCCAATTTGTTGATCTTCTCTTTCTCTATTTTATGCAGGTAAGCATCTAGAGATATAAAATTACCTATTACAACCGCTTTGGCCATATCCCACAAATTTTGGTATGTTGTCTCATTATTGTCATTCTCCTGGATGAAATTATTGATTGTGTCTATAATTTGCTCTTTCACCCATCCATTCTTCAGGATTAGATTATTTAATTTCCAATTAACTTATGGTCTATTTTCTCCTGGCCTTATACTGCATGTGATTTTTATTATGTCATGATCTGAAAAAGATGCATTTACTGGGGCAGCTAGGTGGCGCAGTGGATAGAGCACCAGACCTGAAGTCAGGAAGACCTGAGTTCAAATCTGGTCTCAGACACTTAACATTCCCTAGTTGTGTGACCCTGGGCAAGTCACTTAACCCCAATTGCCTCCTCAAAAAGAAAAAAGAAGATGCATTTACTATTTCTGCCTTTCTGCATGTGATTTTGAGATTTTTATGCCCTAACACATGGTCAATTTTTGTGTAAGTTCCGTGAACCGCAGAGAAAAAAAGTAAACTCCTTACTCTCTCCATTCACTTTTCTCCAAAGATCTATCATACCTAACTTTTCTAACAATTTGTTTATCTCCCTAGTTTCGTTCTTATTTATTTTGTGGTTTTATTTATCTAATTCTGAGAGAGCAAGGTTGAGATTCCCCACTAGTATAGTTTTGCTATCTATTTCTTCTTGCATCTCTCTTAATTTCTCCCTTAGGAATTTGGATGCTATTCCACTTGGTGCATATATATTTAGTATTGATATTGCTACATTATCTATGGTACCCTTTAATAAAATATAGTTTCCTTCCTTATCTCTTTTGATTAGATCTATCTTTGCTTTTACTTGATCTGATATCAGAATTGCTACCCCTGCTTTTTTTTTTTTTTGTTCACCTGAAGCATGATAGGCTTTTACCTTCATCCTATATGTGTCACTATGCTTTAGATGTGTTTCTTGTAGACAACATATTGTTGGATTCTGGTTTTTAATCCAGTCTGCTATCCGCTTCTGCTTTATGGGAGAGTTCATCCCATTCACAGTCACAGTTGGAATAACAAATTCTTTATATCCTGCCATCTTATTTACCCAAGTTATGTTTTTCCCTTTCCTTTCCCCTTTCTCCCTTCCCCCCTCATCAGTATTTTGCTTTTGATGACCCCTCCCCCGAACCATCCTCCCCCCTTTAGAGCCCCTCCCCATTTTTAATTCCTTTTCCCTGATTCTTCTATTTTCCCTTCTATTAGTCTATCCCTTTCTTTTCCTCCTTTCTCTCCCACTTCCCTATAAGGAAGGACAAGTTTCTCTGTGAAACCAAAAGTTTCTGATGTACACTTTTAGAGCCCAATCTGATGAGAGTAAGATTTACACAATGCTCATCTCCCTCCCTTCTTTCCCTAAATTACATTAGGTTTTCTTTGCCTCTTCATGAGATTTTACCTTATTTTTACCTCCTTTTTTTTAAATCTTATTTTACCACTTTTTCCCTCTTTTCCCCAGTATGATAGCCTTTCCCCCTCTAGTTTTCTTTTTCATATTATCAAAGTAATATCATATTATACCCCCAATCTTTAAGTATCCCCATAGTAGAAATAAAGTTCTCAAGAGTCCTTTCCTTTTTATCTTTTTATGCTTCTCTTGAGTTCTGTGTTTGGAGGTCAAATTTTTTGTTCAGATCTGGTCTTTTCATTAGAAATAGGTGAAATTCACCTATATCATTAAATGACCATCTTCTTCCCTGGAGGATAATGCTCATTCTAGCTGGATAGGCTATTCTTGGCTGTAATCCAAGATCCTTTGCCTTTTGCAATATCTGGTTCCAGGCCCTAAGATCCTTCAGTGTGGAAGCTGACAAATCCTGAGTGATTCTAATTATAGCTCCTCAGTATTTGAATTGTTTCTTTCTAGCTGCTAGCAATATCTTTTCCTTGGTGCGATAGTCCTGAAATTTAGCCACGATATTCCTTGGGGATTTAATTTTGGGATCTCTTTCAGGGGGTGATTGGTGAATTCTTTGGATGGTTATTTTGCCTTCTGATTCTAAAACACCCAGGGCAGTTTTCTTTCAGGATTTCCTGGAAGATAGTGTTTAGATTCTTTTTTTTCATCATGGCTTTCAGGAAGTCCAATAATCCTTAGATTGTCTCTCCTAGCTCTATTTTCCAAGTCAGATGTTTTTCCTTGGAGATATTTCATATTTTCTTCTATTTTTTCATTTTTTTTGTTTTTGTTTGACTGATTCTTGAAGTCTTACTGAGTCATTCACTTGCATTTGTTCAATTTTAATTTTTTATGTGTTATTTTTTTCAGTTATCCTTTTTAGCTCCTTTTGTAACTGGCCAATTGAATTTTTTTGTTCATTGCATTCTTTTTCCAATTCACCAATTTTGTTTTTCAGTAAATTGGTGTCTTTATCATATCTCATTTGGAGGGCTTCTTGCACCGATCTCAGTTCATTTCCCCATTCATCATCTAGCTCTCTTTTGAGATTCTTTATGCAATCTTCCAGGAAGGCTTTTTGAAAAGGGGACCAAGTTATATCTCCCTTGATGGCTTCCTCTGGAGTTGCTTTGCCTATAGGAACCTCAGGATCTGGGGTCTGCCCTTCTTTCTCTCCATAAAAGCTGTCTATGGTAAGAGCTCTCTTCTGCTTCTTACTCATTTTTTTTAAGCTTGGGGTCTGTGCAAAGCAGAAAAGCAGCGGCTAGCTGTGGTAGTTTTCCTTGGGGCAATTCTGCTAATTAACTTCTGGTGCCAAGCCAGTTGGGCTAGGACCTTGCATTTGCAATGGGTTGCAAACTGCCTTTTACAAAAGGCAGATCTGCCAGAGCACCTGCCCACAATCAGATCAGTGTGCCGAGTGCCTCAGAAACACTCACCAACTGTTTAGAGTTTCTGCCCCACTGAGTCCCACCCAGTTTCCTGCCCTTTCTCCTGGATGGTGGGCAAACTGCTCACCCCTTCTGCCTTAACTGAAACAGACCTGCTATGAACTTCTTCAAAGATAACTTCAGCAAGCAGTGTTTTGTAGTCCAAATATTTCTGGGTTTGTTGACTTAAAGATCAGTTCAGAGGCTTATTTTCCTGTTGATTTGAGAGAAGGTCAGAGGAGGACACAGAAAGTCGCTCACTCCGCCATCTTGGTTTCGCCTCTCCGATCCCAAGTGGTTTCTCCTTGCAGCCACAATAGAAATTCATCTTTGAATCAGAAGAAATTGAAAAGGTCATTCAACAAAACATTTAGTATATAGAGTTTTGAGGGAGGACTAGTACCTCTGGTGTGGGGAATTGCCAAGCCTTTTTTCAAGCCTCTAATACACTTTTGGTATCCACCTGTCATCCAGTTCTCACCTGTGGTTCCAAAAAGCTGTAGCATGTTCAGTTTTATTCCAAGAAAGCCATCTCAACAGAAAGGCTAAATCAGATTGAGGGTCTGCTCTAGTATGTGAAGACACATCACTAGTGTAGAAGTAGAATGAATAATGAGTTTACTTAATTTGCTTGAGCTCCCTTATTATCTAGGAGAGGCTGAAATAACTTAGGAATCAAAATCAGCCAATCAAGAATGAGTGATTGCTATTGCCAACAACTACCTTTTCAACCAGATCAACCTGGATCATACCAGCCCTTAACTAGACAGAGCTTGCACAAATATGTTGGTTCTAGGTACTCTTATTCTCCTGCCTTTCTTATTTATAAAAACATATAAATCATTTTCTAAATTCCTTACCTTTAGAGTAGCAGACTAGATTCTACTGTTCTTTGCCTGTGAATGTGTTGTACTTGTTTAATAAATGCTTCTTCTTTCACCCTTAAACTGTGCCTTAATTCCCCTTGTTCTTTTGGAAGCTGTGCCTCAACTCTTCAAATTTCCAATTATTAATTAATATTAGAAGTGGGATTAGATTGTGGGTTTGGGATTATTATCCACTAATTCATAATCCACTACTTCAGGCTTTCTACTGGAGATTAGGTTATAAGAAAAGAGAAAAAGAAAAAAAAAGTAACTTAATAATATCACAGTAGATTTTGAAGGTTTGGAGATTAACCATTAAAGAGTTTGAAGACCAGTCATAAAGATTGCAGGGGAGAACTCATGAGATTTTGGGTAATTCCAGGAACTTACTCCCATCTGGAATATCTTGGTGAGTGTTGGGATATCATTCTGTAGATTTTGTTTTTAAAAAATAAAAATTAGATTCTATAAAAATTAAGTCTCCTATAGATTGATGGACTTATTATCCTAGAGCAATAAAGGAAGGCAGCTAGTTTGAAAGTTATCCCAGAGTTAAGAGAGAAAAAAAAAAGATGTGTTTTGCTTTTGATAGCCAAAATTTTTATCCAAAGTAATAGGAAAAAAGATATGATGTAAAACACCTCTCAGATTGGCTAAGATGACAGGGAAAGACAATGATAAATGTTGGAGAGGATGTGGGAAAGCTGGGACACTAATACATTGTTGGTGGAATTGTGAATGGATTCAGCCATTCTAGAGAGTAATTTAGAACTATGCTCAAAAAGTTATCAAACTGTGCATACCCTTTGAATTAGCAGTGTTCCTACTGGGCTTGTATGCCAAAGAGATCTTATAGGAGGGAAAGGGACCCACATATGTAAAAAATGTTTGTGACAGCCCTTTTTATAGAGGCAAGAAAATAGAAACTGAGTGGATGCCTATCATTTGGAGAATAGCTGAATAAGTTATGGTATATGAATGTATGGAATGTTATCATTTTATAAGAAATGATCTGCAGTGGACATGGCTCTCTTCAACAATGATATGTTTCAAACCACCTCCAATTGTTCACTGAAGAAAGCCATATACACCCAGAGAGAGGGATGTGAAATGTGGACCACAACATAACATTCTCATACTCCTTGATTGATGTTTGCTTACATTTTGTTTCCTTTATCTGATATATATCGTTTATGTAGATAAGATTTTTCTTGCACAACAATGATAAGTTTGGAAATATGTATACATATATTCGATTTGCCAATATTTTAACATAATTAACATGTAGTGGATATCCTGCCATCTAGGGAAGGGGTGGGGAAGTTGGGGGGAAAAATTTGTAACGGAAAGCTATGTAAGGGTTATTGTTGAAGAATTACCCACACATATGTTATGCAAATGAAATAAAATTTAAAAAAAAAAGAAAAAAAAAGAAATGATCAGCAGGATGATTTTTAGAGAGACCTGGAGAGACTTACATGAACTGATGCGAAGTAAAATGAGCAGAACCAGGATTTCACTGTACATGGCAATGGCAAAATTATACAGTGATCAATTCTGATGTACATGGCTCTTCTCAACAAGGAGACGATTCAGCCAGTTCCAATAATCTTGTGATGATGAAAACCATCTACACACAGAGAGAGGACTGTGAGAACTGAGTGTGGATCACAACATAGCATTTTCAGTTCTATTGTTGTTTGCTTGAATTTTATTTTCTATCTCATTTTTTCCCTTTTTGATCTGATTCTTCTTATACAGCAAGATAATTGTTTTTTTTATAAAGCTTTTTATTTACAAAACATATGAGTGATTTTTCTACATTGACCTTTGCAAAAACTTTTTTTTTCCCAAGCTTTTCCCCTCCTTCCCCCCACCTCACCCCTAGATGACAGGTAATCTAATACATGCTAAATAGGATAAATTATATGACAAATCCAATACATGTATACATTTCTATACAGTTATCTTACTGCACAAGAAACATCAGATCTAGAAAGAGAAGAAAAAACAACCTAAGAAGGAAAACAAAATACATGGAAATATTCACAGAAAGTGTTAAAATGTTGTGTTGTGGTCCACACTCAGTTTCCCACAGGCCTCTCTCTGGATGTATATGACTATCTTCATCGCTGAACAATAGGAACTAGTTTGAATCACATCATTGTTGAAGAGAACCATGTCCATCAAAATTGATCATCGTTGCTGTGTTTAATGTTCTCCTGGTTCTGCTGATTTCACTCAGCATCAGTTCATGCAAGTCTCTCCAGGCCTCTCTGAAATCCTCCTGTTGGTTGTTTCTTACAGAACAATAATATTCCATAACATTCATATACCATAATTTATTCAGCCATTCTCCAATTGATGGGCATCCTTTCAATTTCCAGTTTCTTGCCACTACAAAAAGGGCTGCCACAAACATTTTTGCACATGTGGGTCCCTTTTCTTCCTTTAAAATCTCTTTGGGATATAGGCCCAGTAGAAACACTGCTGGGTCAAAGGGTATGCACAGTTTGATAACTTTTTGAGCATAGTTCCAAATTGCTCTCCAGAATGGTTGGATCTGTTCACAGTTCCACCAACAATGTATCAGTGTCCCATTTTTCCCACATCCCCTTCAACAGTTATCATTATCATTTCCTGTCATTTTAGCCAATCTGACAGGTGTGTAGTGGTATCTCAGAGTTGTCTTAATTTGCATTTCTCTGATCAGTAGTGACTTGGAGCACCTTTTCATGTGACCAGAAATAGTTTCAATTTCTTTGTCTGAAAATTGTCTGTTCATATCTTTTGACCATTTATCAATTGGAGAATGGCTTGAATTCTTATATATGTGAGTCAATTCTCTGTATATTTTAGAAATGAGGCCTTTATCAGAACCTTTGGATGTAAAAATATTTTCCCAGTTTACTGCTACCCTTCTAATCTTGTCTGCATTCATTTTGTTTGTACAAAAACTTTTTAACTTGATATAGTCAAACTTATCTATTTTGTGATTAATGATGACCTCTAGTTCTTCTTTGGTCACAAATTCCTTCCCCCTCCACAGGTCTGAGAGGTAAACCATCCTACATTGTTCTAATTTGTTTATAATATCATTCTTTATGCCTAGATCATGAATCCATTTTGACCTTATCTTGGTATATGGTGTTAGGTGTGGGTCAATGCCTAATTTCTTCCATACTAGTTTCCAATTATCCCAGCAGTTTTTCTCAAACAGTGAGTTTTTATCCCAAAAACTGGGGTCTTTGGGTTTATCAAACACTGGATTACTATTGTCATTGAGTATTTTGTCCTGTGAACCTAACCTATTCCACTGACCCACTACTCTATTTCTTATCCAGTACCAAATGGTTTTGGTGACTACTGCTTTATAATATAGTTTTAGATCTGGTACAGCTAGGCCACCCTCATTTGCATTTTTTTCATTAATTCCCTTGAAATTCTTGACCTTTTTGTTTTTCCAGATGAATTTTGTTGTTATTTTTTCTAGGTCAGTTAAATAATCTCTTGGGAGTTTGATTGGTATAGCACTAAATAAATAGATTAGTTTAGGTACAGCAAGATAATTGTATAAACATGTATACCTACATTGGATTTACATATATATATATATATTTTTTTTTTACCATGTTTAACATATATTGTATTATTTTCCATCTAGGAGAGGGGGTGGGGGGAAGGGGAGAAAATTGGAACACAGGGTTTTGGAAGGTTCCATGATGAAAAATTATCCTTGCATATGTTTTGAAAATAAAAAGCTTCAATAAAAAATTTAAAAAAGATATGATGTAAAAGTTTTCTAATTAAATGAAGAGTAAATTTTGAGGAAAGCAACAGGATTAGATTGTTGTCTTTGAGAATTATTTACATATATATGGTTGACTTATTAATTTATTTATCATGCAAACTATCATGGTTACTATGTTTTAGTAATAAGTTCTCAAAATTGGATTAAGGGTTTTACACATAAGTTGTATTGATAATGGTAAAGAAGGTGAAATTATTTTCCCACTTTAAAAGTATCTTTCTAATAATATTAAAGGGCAGAAGAGTTCATTTTATAGTTGGACCCTCTTGAATTTTTTTTTCTTATTTCAATAGTATTTTAGTTTTCCAAATACATATAAACCTTCATGAATTTTTAAAGATTCTCATATAAGGTAAAGAATTAGAGTTAGGATAGAAACAGCAAATGTCATATAAACTGAAATTCTTTGAAATTTCAAATTTGAAAAACCTTGATTTAAATGAGTGCACTAAATTAAATTAAGTCAAAATTATCTAAGAAGCTCTAAATTTGAAGAGCAGAGCCTCTTCAAAGCTGTCCTGAGAATAATGCGTATTGTCCAAGAAAAGGTACCAAGGGACCAGACACAAGATACTTAGGACTCAAAATGTGTGAGGTTAAATGGTTAAATGGACAGATAACAATTGTGTTGCTTTGGTCTTTTGCGTCATAATGTTCATGTTTAAGTTTTCTTGATTACCTTGGTGCCATGTAAATCTCACTTCTCAAAACTAATCCATTGTGAGCTCACTAAGTAGTTAAACTTGTACCAGACTTGATGTAATTATGAAACTATGGGAAATAAGAGAAAACCTAATTGAATTGTTTGAAACTAGCCCAGCATGCTGTGAAACTAGTCCATTTCCATGGGCTGTTTAGAGATCCTTAACCAAGAACCTATGTTATGCTGACTAGAAACTAAGATTTAAAGATTGATGTGATGAGTTTTCTCACAATTGTCCATCTAACAGGAGGGCTTGACAACTGTACCATGTACCATCTCTTGTTAGCCCTTCCTTAACCATGAAAGAGAAAAGATTTATTAAATTAAAGTTTTCTGACTCCTCCAGTTCAGATACCCTTTCCCTCTGATCCTATTAAATCCTCTTATCTCAGACTAGGTTTATAAATAAAGGTGTTGGGGAAAAAAGTGATAGAAAAATATAGGAAAACTTGAATTATATTTCTATTGCAAAAATTTACAAGTAATATACTCTTAGGCAAGATATCTTATCTCTGCCCTAGTTTCCTGATGTGTAAAGAGAAAAATAATTATGGTACTCACTTCCTAATGTTGTGAGGATCAAAATAAATTATGATTGTAAAGTCCTTAACATCATGATTGACATATGCTAAGCACTGCATAATTATTTCTTTAATTGAATATAATTATTCCATGCCTGTTAACTTTAAAGTAGGTTTAAAATGCCAAAAAAAAAATAAGATGAGTGATTTTTATATGGGGTAATTTGAAAATGCAACTAGCTGAATTGATATAAATTAAAGTTTTGTATCACATTTTAAATATATGATATTTTATTATTGTATTTCAAAATTCTCTTAGTGAAATTTAAGGTGTCATATAAGAGAAATGCTATTAGACAAAAAGCTTTTTTAATTTGGATGTTGTTATACATGAATTAAGCTTTTAAAAGGATGTTATAAAATAGATATTTGAAAATTGCTAAACATTTGATGAAGTATATTTTCTTATACAACAGATAATAATAAATGTGCTAAAATAGCTTTTCACTTGAAAATTTTGTGGATATGAAAATATATGGGGTAGTTTATAAGTTAACTATTAGGTATTTGCTATATATCTGAAGCCTTGGAATATGGTTAATTTTAATTTATAAGTAAAGGATAAATGAAATGTTAACTGTTAGAGAAATATCAGCAAAGATATTCAAGTCCTAATTTGTGATTAGTGAAATTTTGCTATATGGGATAAAAATTTGGAGACTATAATTTACTATTGTTTTAAGTTTTGATTATAAGGATAGTTGTCTCATTTGTCATGAAACCAGTAGTAGAAAATGATATGTGCTGCTGTCTGGGAGTTGCTAAAGGTAGATTTCTATGTCTAGGAAAAGTTTTGAGGATGACTTTGGCATGACTTAAGTTGGATCTTCTTGACTTTATTTTCCTATTGTATTATTTCTTTTCTGAAAAGGAGATTTCCCTAGCTGATTAATCTTTTTGTTGTTATTGTTAATCCCAATTGCCTCAGCAGCAACAGCTACACTTTTAATACCCTGTGATTGTACAAGTAACTGTTAAATAAGTTCATGCCTGAACTCAAAAAAAAAAAAAAAAAAAAAAAAAGAGCTAAAGGAGTTTTTCCTCCTGTTGTGCCTAATTCCCACACCTTCATGCTAGTCTAAATTTCTTGAATACATTATTACTCCCAACAGAATTATGTCTCGATTTTTGAAAGCCAGTAGCTCCAGCTATATATAAGATAAAGAATGTCTGTGGGGGAAATTTCAGTCCCCTTAGATATTATAGCAAAACTCTTGATTCTGCAGCCAAAGAACTACCAGGGTACTTGTAAGTAGACATGCCAGTGGTTTATTTGGTTGAGTCTGTTGCTAATGTGTTATTGAAATCAAGTCACCACACTCAGCTTCTTTGAGTCAATCGCCTTACCAATTAAAAGCTGGTCTCTTCAGCAATTCCAGAGTCACTATTGAGCCCATTGGAAGAAATTTCCTGCTTCTGTTTGGATGGGTTGAACCCAGTGGTGACCCAACTACAGTCATTTGGAAAGTTCAGAAGCAACTAACGGCAGTAGCTAGCTCCTAAAGAATCAAAGGAGATGATTTTTGGTGTAGATAGCAGTTCCCAAACTCAGAACTTAGGCTGAGCAGTGACAAATGTTTTGATGCCCTCACCTCCATAAAGGAATATTTTTGTGCCTGTATTGGGAGGGAATATTGCCTTTATGTTATCTGATCTGGTGCCTTTTATGATGGTATCTGCCTACACCAGAAGGTTAACTTCTTTGATTTTTTTGGAGCAATATATCTTCAGTTGACTCTGGAGAAAAAGGCTCTTTCTGCTCTATTCATTATAATATGTCAATGTTATAGTCAAGTGTCTCTTTGTATTTACATAAGACTGTTCTATTGCAGTGTAAACAAAATCATGTTCCCGCAAATTTTGCTTGCTTGGCTGTTGGGTGATTTTCAGACAAGCTTGACCAAAATGAGGCAATGTAGAAATGAGATGAATTTACTAATCAACATAATTTGCTTGAGTTCCCTTATTATCCAGAAGATGCTGAAATAACTTGGGAATCAAAATCAACCCAATCAACAATACTCATTTGTTCATGTTTGACATGCCAGTGATTCTTTGCAGTGTTCATTGGGTAAATCCAGAACATCTCTGCTGTGCCAGCCACCAGAGAGCCAGCTCAAACTGGGTCATACAAGCCCCAAATGGACAGAGCTTGCACAAACATCCTAGTTCTGCACACTCTGCATTCCTCCTATTCTCCTGTCTCCCTTCATTGTAAAACAATTTACACTTTCTAAACTCCCAATCTTTAGAGAAATAGACCTAGATTCTACTTACTGCATGTAAGTGTGCTGTACTTACCCAGTAAATGCTGCTGCCTTTACACTTGAACTGTCTTCATTCCCTTTGTTCAGGTAAATGCCACGCCTTATTCAAATTACCAGTTAATCACAAATCTTTTAAAAAAATTTTTTTCTACGATGAATGACTTGTTTTTTATTAAAGCTTTTTACTTTTCAAAACACAATTCTTCAGCATTAGCCCTTGTAAAACCTTGTGTTCCAATTTTCAATCCCTTCCGCCACGCTCTCCCCTGGATGGCAAGTAGTCTAATATATGTTAAACATGGTAGAAATATATGTTAAATCCAATATATGAATACATATTTATACAATTATCGTGCTGCACAAGAAAAATTAAATCAAGCCAGTTAAAAAAAAGAGAAGCAAAATAAAATGCAAACAACAACAAAAAGTGAAAATGCTATGTTGCGAACCACACTCAGTTCTCACAGTCCTCTCCCTGGAATCACAAATCTTGACTTTTATCTTGTCACTGGATTCCAGTAACTTGCAAGAGAGAATGAGGCTGACAACTTTGACCAACTTTACCTCACTTCAATTCATATGCAAGTTGTGATATTATCACTTGTGATGTTATGGGTCCTCTTTTAAAATGGACAAACAACAGATACTTCATTGTACCATGTGTATGCTATGGTATAGATATTCTTTATTTCAGTTGGAATGTAATTATTTGGTTTTTTGTTAAATACTTAATTCTACCCTAAATGTGCTTAGCCTGTTCATGAATGTGTGCCTTAATAAAAATGATATATTTGCGATGATGTTATTGGCTTAAGGATCAGGATCACCCTTGTTAAAATCTCCTTGTTTTCCATGTAAAGACCACCAGTCTATTAAATTAAGTTGAGTCACAAGCTCTTTGTACTCCAGTATGAGAATTAAAATAAAAATCACTTTGACAAGGAATATTCCAAGGAGTTGAAGTAATTATTTGATTCTAGTAGACTATAATATAAATGAGCAGACTTCTTGAAAGATTTCCAACATTAATTTTAGAGACTGCATTGTAACAGTTAGGGTAAGACTTACCTGTGAAATGATGAAAATTCTGTATTTTGCTTCACTCCTCAGCTAGGCCGTATCTCCATAAGCATATAATATTTCCCAGTAAATGGAAATAGAGGCAGAGAATCTGCTGTGATTCAAGGCAGTTATTTGTTGTAATAAATCCCCCTTATTATCATCAATGGATCAAGTCTATTGAGGTTCCATTAATGTATCTTTGCCAAAGGGGAAAAAAGAGAGTTCCTCTCCTTTAGAAAGAGATTGACACAGAAGAAATAATTCTTGAAATTATTTCTCTCTAAATAGAGAGAATACTCTTAATTGGACCAAAAATACCTACAACTAGAAGAATCTCTATTGTAATATATTATTATAGTAAGAATATTAATTATAGTAATTATAATTACTAATTATAGTAAGGATATGAGTCTTGATGAAATGAAATCTTACCTAATTTTTTTTTCAAATGGTTTCCTTTATATCTATAATGTTGATTTGATCATTTCAGTTATGTCTAATTCTTCATGACCCCATTTGGGGTTTTCTTTTTCTTTTTTCTTTTTTTTTTTTGATAAAATATATCACATTTTATTTTTTTAGGTCTTTAGTTACAAAGGAATCAGAACAACTCCTAAATATACATAATAGCATCAACAATTTTTCTGGCTCATAAGAAATAAGTAAGTTGTGAACAGCTCAAGGGACCCTATAATCTTGGGTACCGTATTCCCAGGTGATTTTTCCCTCAAAAGTACATGAACTTGTGTGTTTAGATTAAGAGATGTGGTTGTCAGAAGCTGGGAGAGTGGGATCTTTTTCGAAGGCTAAGGTAATTCAAAGCTTTGGAAGAAAGAAAGAATCAAAATGGCAACAGAAAAGGATTACACAATGTCTCATAAGGTGATATTGAGCTTGGATAGGACCAACAGCCTTCAGGATATTTTTCTATTATAACAGAAAGGAATGCCAAACTTGATCAGCAAAAAAGGACCAAGTAAGCACCCATTTATGGGCAAACATATGTGCAGCATGTGACCCTTAGGACAGCAGTCTTGAAAATCCAGAAGTAGGCAGTGAATCGAGGCTGTGAGAGGAGGACCAGCCTTCTCCACAAAGGCAGCTGATTTTTCCCTTCTTTGTCATCCTGTAGAGGCGAGCACTCCTAGGCAGTGTAAGGATAGGGCCGAATCTGGTCCTGGATGCTATGGGGCTAACTTTGTTATTCAGTTCTAAATGCTTCAGTGAGTCCCTGGTCATAGTCTTCTACATATTTCAGTAGTAAAACCTCTTTTTCATGAAATATAGGACTATGATGTCACACAGAACTGTGGTCACTCCAAGCAGTGCCAATCTAGAGCCAATGTTTATCATGGTAAGGATGATATCAAATTTCCCCAGCCTTTCCAATGACAATGATGTCAAAGCGAATGCTGTAGGCCTTGATGAGGGTCCGAGCTTCCGTGCCATTGGCATCCTTTTGGCAAACCTGAAGTTATAGCCAGGAGAGACAGTGTGGTCAGAGTCTTGATTATCAAAGCGACGAAAGGAATATTTTGGCAAGCAGTGGGAGGCAGCCCAGGCACATGATGCCTCCCTCTATGGCCATCTGCTGGAAGCTTTGCCCTGCACTCTCCACTATTTGGCCAAGATGGAATATGGGGCAGAATGGGTTTGTCTTGGGGTCATAGATGCAGGACTTGAAGTAGGTAGCATTAATGTTGGGAAGGATATTCCTCTTGGTGAAATTAAACTTGGGATACCACATGTGGTTCTTAATCAAGAGGGTGAAATTCTCTGCGGCCTTCAGAAAGGCAGGTCGGGGTACATAAGTATTTTCCACTGGACACCAAGCCATCATCTCACACGTCTTCACGTGAGCATTATAGTTTATACATCTTCCAGTTGCCACTCCACTGCTGTGGACATCAATGGAGCCAAAAGTACAGCTGTCCTCTGATGTACATTCAATTTTAGCACTTGGAAGCTCAGCACAGGTGCTCTGTTTCTGATTCAAGGTAGCAATCATGTTGGTCATGATAAACAGTGCATTGTCCTGCTGAGCTGGGATCACGTAATCTGCCACATCCCAGACCCTGAGCCCCAGGTTAGGGTTATGGTCAGAGCCACGCCTTTCACCTTTGTGGTAATAGAACTGACCACTGAATCCATCTCTTGATAGCCTTTTTCCCAAACAAACACTCACCTAATGACGTAGGCAAGGAGGAGCAACTGCACGCTGCAGTTCATGAGCCCCACTTTGCGGCTGCAGATGAGCACAATGTGCAGCCGAAGAAGCTGGACAACGCAGCCGTGCAGCCTGCCATGGTCAGCCGGGCTTGGAGCTGAGCTCTCAGTCTGCAGCCTCCGCTAGCAGCGCAGGGAGAGAGCCCCATTTGGGTTTTCTTGGCAAAGATTTTGCAGTGGGTTGGCATTTATTTTTCCAGCTTCTTTTACAAATGAGTAACTGAGGCAAGCAGGGTTAAGTGACTTGCCTAAGATCACATAGCTAGTAAATGTCTGTAACTAAATTTGAACTCATGAAGAGCAATCTTCCTGAGTTGAGATTCAGCCCTCTATCCATTGTACCACCTAGCTGCTTCACATATGCACAATAGATATCTGTTTATCTATCAGGACAAATTGAGAAGGTTTTTCAGCAAAACAAGAAGTATCCCATGCCATCTTTCCTTCTACCAATAGTCTCTATGATGTGGATATTCATTATTCCAATTGGAATAAAACCATTGACTTCCATGTCGATTACTTTATTGTAGCATAAATGTGCTTTTCCTTTTCAAGAATGTTTCCTTTAACAAAAGCATTTTTCCTCCAATATTGATTAGAGAAATGCAAATTAAGACAACTCTGATGGATTTGATTATTTTAAACAATGAGATAATTAAGGCCAATTCCAATAGACTTGTGATGGAGAGAACCATCTGCACCTAGAGAGAAGACTGGAGACTGAATGTGGATCATAACATACTTTCACCTTTTTTGTTGTTATTTGCTTGCTTTTTTTCTTTCTCTTTTTTCCCCTCTTTTATCTGATTTTTCTTGTGCAACATGATAAATATGGAAATATGTATAGAAGAATCGCACATGTTTGACATATATTGGATTACTTGTTATCTAGGGGAGGGAGAAAAAATTGGGAACACAAAGTTTTGCAAGGGTGAATGTTGGAAACTATATATTTTGAAAATAAAAAAAAAAACAAACAAAAACAGATCTTTGTGATTATTAAGGTAGAAACACCTCAATTTGAAAAAAGAATCATGGAACTTGAAATGAATACTAAAAAGCAATCATTTAGGTACCAGCCTCCAACAACAACCAAAATCTCCAAGCATTTCAAGGGTGAAAGTAGCTTCAACAAGGAGAGAAATGTAATCTGAAATGAAAGATAATAAAGGATTGGATCTTTAGCCATGACATTCACTATATTTTATATGTATTTCCTCCTTTGTTTTTGTATTTGTTTTAAGTATTTGTTAATATATAAACAGTATATTAAATTAAATTAAAAGATAAAATATAAGTGTATTTAAGTAATTCTCATTGCATGCTATGAGCCCAGCAAGGATGTGGAAACTATACTTAAATTTTTTTTTATTAAAGCTTTTTATTTGTATAACATATGTATAGGTAGTTCCCCAGCATTGATCTTTACAAAGCTTTCCATTACAAATTTTACCCCCAGTCCCCTCCCCTCCCCTAGATGGCAGGAAGTCCACTACATGTTAATAATGTTGAAATGCTTGACAAGTTGTGAAGAAAAATCCTATCTACAAGAAAAAAAATCAGAGAAAGGAAACACAATGCAAGCAAACATAAATAGGGAGCATGAAAATGTTATGTTGTGGTCCACATTTCATATCCCTCTCTCTGGGTGTATATGGTCTTCTTCAGTGAACAATTGGAACTGGTTTGAGACAATTCTTTGTTGCAGAGAGCCATGTCCATCATGTAATACTGTTATTGCTGTGTATAACGATCTCCTGGTTCTGCTCGTTTCACTCAGCATCAGTTCATGCAAGTCCCTCCAGGCCTCTCTGAAATCATCCTGCTGGTCGTTTCTTACAGAGCAATAGTATTCCATAACATTCATATACCATAATTTATTCAGCCACTCTCCAATTGATGGGCATCCCTTCAGTTTCCAGTTTCTAGCCACTACAAAAAGGGCTGCCACAAACATTCTTGCACACGTGGGTCCCTTTCCCTCCTTTAACATCTCTTTGGGATATAGGCTCAGTAGAAACACTGCTGGGTCAAAGGGTAAGCACAGATTGATAACTTTTTGAGCATAGCTCCAAATTGCTCTCCAGAATGGTTGGATCCCTTCACAGTTTCACCAACAATGTATTAGTGTCCCAGTTTTCCCACATCCCCTCCAACATTCATCATTATATTTTCCTGTCATCTTAGCCAATCTGACAGGTGTGTAGTGGTACCTCGGAGTTGTCTTATTTGCATTTCTCTGATCAATAGTGATTTGGAGCAACTTTTCATATGACTAGAGATGGTTTTAATTTCATCATCTGAAAATTGTCTGTTCATATCCCTTGACCACTTATCTATTGAAGAGTGGCTTGAATTCTTATATATATGAGACAATTCTCTATATATTTTAGAAATGAGGCCTTTATCAGAACCATTAAATGTAAAGATGATTTCCCAATTTGATGCTTCCCTCCTAATCTTGTCTGCATTAGTTTTATTTGTACAGAAACTTTTTAACTTAATATAATCAAAATTATCCATCTGGTGTTCAATTAGGAGTTCCAGATCTTCTTTGAACATAAATTTATTCCATCTCCACAGGTCTGAGAGGTAAACTATATTACGTTCCTCTAATTTGCTTACAAAATCACTCTTTATATCTAGATCATGAACCCATTTAGATCTTATCTTGGTATGTGGTGTTAGGTATGGGTGGATGTGGAAACTATAGACACAAAAGAACCACAGAACCACAGAAAAATCAACTTAAAACTTCCAATTGACTTCAGACTAAGTATTCATAAAGTTGTATTCGGTAGGCATTCTGATATCAGATAGTATTGAAGAGAGTAAATTCAAAAGAGCAGTGGGTACCAAATGGTCATTTTCTCATATGATGTTGTTCCTCTCCCATGTCAACTTTTACTCAGGTGTCTTGTAGAGCTCCAAAGGCACCCTGTATCAGGGGATTTTTGCAAATTCTTGATGCCATGTTTCTTTGATTTCCTAAACTAAACAATGACTCATTTGCTTTTTTATGCCAAAAAAGTACAGATGTGCCTAAAAAAATTATTTAGGTACAGTTTTAGAGTAAACCATGTAGTTTTGTTTGTAAAATTTCCCTTAGCATTTCAAAGCCTCAATGAAGAGAGCCATGTAATCTGACATGAAAGATGACAAATGATTGGGTCTTTGAACATGGACCTTGCCAACTTTTCTGTGAATTGCTTCTATTTTTTTCATCAATTGGTCCAGAGTTCTCAAAGTAAGGAAAGGAGAGAACCAGCAAGAAGGGCATTGGAGGCCACTGTTGGGTCCTTTTGAGCTAAATGTAAACAGGTTGCTTTTGTGTGTCCTAAATGAGAGAATTGCATGAATCATATTGGTAAGGGAAGATCAGCCAAAGGCTCAAAACAATCAGATTTCAGCTGAGCAGAAGTGAAACTTTTTTTTTTTGATTCTTCAAAAAATTCTTTTGCATAGAAATCCTTAGAGTCCACACAGATAGATCTCAAATGCACCAGAGAAAGCACTCTATGTGAGCATTGTCCAAACATTTGCTGGCTATGAAGAGTGATCTCATAATTCATGATTCTTGAGACTCACATATACTGCTACAAAAATTTGTCAGCTGCAAGTGTAATACTGGATTGAATACAAGAGTTAGAATAATTAAGAAAGAGGTAATATGTAGAAGACAGTAAAAACATATTTGTTGACATGTGCTTTTATATAAGAAATTGTCATTGTAAACTCAGAGAGATGGTTGAAGCTATAGACATAACAGCTGAAATCATAGAAAATTCAACTTTAAACTTCTAATTGACCTTGTGAGAAAGAAGAAATTTAAAAAAGAAAGTGGGTACCCAATCAATATTTTTCTATATTGAGTAGGGTCCTTTCCCATGGAAACTTTAACCAGTCTTCTTGTGGAACTCCAAAGGGACTTTTTACCTTGGGATTCTTTGTAAATTCCTAATGCTATATTTTTTTGATTTATTAGGCCAGATGATGAAATGAATTTTCATTTGCTTTTATGGTAACAAAGTCAAGATGCACACATCAAGAAATCTCAGACATACACAACAAATGTTTGTAGCAATCATTTTTGTAGTGACAGTTGGGGAATGACTGAATAAATTATGGTATACAAAAATAATAAAATATTATTGTTCTATAAGAAATAATGAGGAAGCTGATTTCAAAAAAGCCTGTAAAGACTTACATGAACTGATGCTGAGTGAACTGAGCAGAACAAAGAGAACATTGTATATGATAAGAAAAGACCATGTGATGATCAACTGTAATGGACTTGGCTCTTTTCAACAATGAGATAATTCAAAGCAATTCCAATAGACATGGAAAGTACTATTTGCATCCAGAGAGAAAACTATGGAAATTGTATGTACATCAAAACATAGTATTTTCTCCTTTCTGTTATTTGCTTGTTTTTTTCTTTATCATGTTTTTTTCTCTTTTGATTTGATTTTTTTGCACAGCAGGAGAAATACGGAAATATGTTTAGAAGAATTGTAATGTTTAACCCATATCTGATTACTTGCTGTCTTAGGTAGGGGGTGGAGAAAGAGGAGAAACATTTGAAATACAAGATTTTGCAAAGGTAAATGTTGAAAACTATCTTTGCATGTATTTGGAAAAATAAAATACTATTTTAAAAAAAGAAATCTCAATCATTTAGATACATTCCTTCAGCAAACCATGTAGTTTTAGTTAGAAAGAATTCCTCAACATTTTAAAAAGAACCTTAATGAAGAGAGATATACACTCTGAAATGAAAGATGATAAACGCTTAGAGCTTTAGAGAAACAAGCTCAATGCCTTTTCTGGAACCTTCTCTCTCTTATTTCATCAATTTGTTCCAGGACTCTCAAACTAAGACAAGGGTAGAACTAGCAAAAAGTGTATTGGAGAAATTGTAGAAGGCCAGTCAAAAATCTCAATATAATTAGATATCATCTGAGGTGGAACATTCTCCTGGCTTTTCAAAGAATCATTTAGAGTAGATATCATCAATATACTTATGGAAATAGATCTGAAATACATCAGAAGGAATATTCTTTTTGAGCTTTATCCAAATTCTTGTTGGAGATGAATAGTGTTCTCACAATCCATGATTCTTGGAGCTGTCACATATGCTGCTGTTAAAATTTGCTTCCTGTTAAGTGTAATTCTGGGTTAAATATTTATTTTCAAAAGGTGAGTAATAATAAGAATAATTAAGAAATTGATGACAGACAACAATTAGTTTATTAAAAAGGGTTTCAAGCTAAGAAATTATCATTGCATTCTATAGACCTAGGAAGAATGATAAAGTTTTAGACACAATAGCTGAGACCACAAAAAAGTCAACTTTAAACTTTTATTTGACCTTGTGCTAACACGATAGTCTGTTTGATAGGGCATTCTATCTAATGATACTGAGTGAAGGCAATCCAAAATGGCTGGGGATACCAAATCAACATTTTTTTCCCATATGGAATTATTCCTCTACCATGGAAATTTTCACTCAGTCTTCTTGAGGAGCTATAAAGACTCTGGACTATGCAATTTTTTGCCATTTTCCCAATGTCACATTTCTACAATTTCTTTGACCAGGTAATCAAATGAATTTTTAATTGTTTCTATGGAAGTAAGGAGTAAACACACAAAAACAAATCTCAATTATTTATATATATATATTACTAAAGCAAGCCATGTAATTTTGGATGGAGAAAGTCCCTTAAAATTTCAGTTCTGAAAAGAGCCTCAATGAAGAAAGTAAAAAATTAAATGAAATGAAAAATGGCAAGTGATTGGATCATTAGATATAGACATCTTTGCCTATTCTGTGAATTTCCTAGTTTTTAATTCACCAGGTTGTCCAGAATTCTCAAAGTTAAGAAGGGAAAGAAGTAGTAAGAAGAGCACTGGAGACGCATTGAAGACCACTGTGGGGGTCATTTCAAGATCTAGTAAAAAAAAAACATTGGTCTCATGTATTCTAAAAGAGAGTTGAGAAGTTGTGTGAATATTTTGATCAAGGAAGGCCAGTAAATGTCTCAAAATAATCAGATTTCATCTGAGCAGAAGTGGAACATTGTCCTGTCTCTTCAAATAATTCTTTTACATAGACATCCAAAATGTACATGTTCCCTGACAGAGGGAACATGCTTACATTAGTATTGTCCAAACTCTTGTTGGGCATGAACAGTGATCTCTACTGTGAACATTTTTCCTCTGTAAGTATGTAATTCTGCATTGGATATCTACCTCAGGAAAGCAAGTTAAGAGTTATTAAGTTATTATATTTTATTATTATATTTATTTTTATAATATAATATAATATATAATATTTATTATTATATATTAAGTTATTAATAATAAGAATTAATAATTCTTATTTATTATTTATTCTGATAATAAATAAGAATTAATAATTAAGAAAGTGGTACGGGGGGTGGGGGGAAGTTGGGGGTAGGGGAGAAGGAGGGGAAAAGCTTGGGAAAAAAAGTTTTTGCAAAGTTGTTGAAAGGTCACTCATATGTTTTGTAAATAAAAAGCTTTATAAAAAGAAAAAAAAGAAAGTGGTAACATAGAAGAGGGTAACAATAGATTTGTAAACAATGGTCCTTATGTAAGCAATTCTCATAGCATGCAAAAACTTAGGGAGATTATTGAAGCTGTAAACACAATATCTGGGAACTCAGAAAAGCCAACTTTAAACTCTTATTTTACCTCCTGCCAACTTCTCATGATAGTCTAATTGATAGGGCATTTTATGTAACAGTACCAAGTGAAGACAATATGAAAAGGCTGGAGGTACCAAATTCACATTTTCCTTTCCTTTATGGAGTGGTTCTTTTCCCACTGAAACTTTCATTCAAAAATGGATAACTTTGATTGTATTAAATTAAAAAGTTTTGTACAAACAAAACCAATGTGGTCAAGATTAAAAGAGGAGAAAACTGGGGAAAAAATGATTTACATCCAAGGGTTCTGATAAAGGCCTTATATCTAAAATATATTGATAAATGGTCAAAGGATATGAACAGACAATTTTCAGGTGAAGAAATTAAAACTATTTCTAGTCATATGAAAAATGTTCCAAATCACTATTGATCCGTGAAATGCAAATTAAGACAACTCTGAGGTACTACTACATACCTCTCAGATTGGCTGGGTCTTTAGATGTAGCCCTCACTATCTATTCTGTTTATCTCATCTTTTTTGTTTCACCAGTTAGTTTAGACTTTTTAAAGTAAAGAGAGAAATAAAAAGAAAATCATCAGAGGCCAATGTATTGTTGTTTAATACTCATGATAAAAAAAGATTGCTTTTATGTTTCCTAAATGACAAAATTAAAACTTGTGTCAATTATATTGGTGAAGGAAGACCAGTCAGAGTCTCAAAACAATCTGATCTCATTTGAGCAGAAGTGGAACATTTTCCTGACTTTTTAAAGAATTCTTTCAAGTAGGCATGTGTACATATGGAGATAGACCTGAAACGCACCAGGAAACACTCATTTGAATATTATCCAAATTCTTGTTGGGTATGAACAATGATCTCAGAATTCGTGATTCTTGGGATTGTTAAATATACTACTGTAAAAATATCCCCCCTGTAAGTGTAATTCTGCATTGGGTATATACTTTAGGAAGACAAGAGTCAGAATAATTTTTTTTAATTTTATTTTATTTGCAAAACATATGTATGGGTAATTCTTCAACATTAACCCTTACATAGCTTTCTGTTACAGATTTTTCCCCCCAGCTTCCCACCCCTCCCCTAGATGGCAGGATATCCACTACATGTTAATTATGTTAAAATACTTGGCAAATCGAATATATGTATACATATTTCCAAACTTATCATTGTTGTGCAAGAAAAATCGTATCTACATAAAAGAAGAGTCAGAATAATTAAGAAAGTGGTGACATGCAGAAGAGGGAGAACATGTAGAAGTGGTGACATGCAGAAAAAATTTTCAATAAGGGCTCTTATCTAAGCAATTCTTATTACATATGATATGCCCAGGGAAACTATTAAAGCTACTGACATGATAGCTGGAATCCCAGAAAAATAAGTTTCAAACTTGTAATTGACCTTGTGCTGAATTCTCATTTTAGATTATTAAGGGCATTCTGATATCAAATAATATGAAGGAGAGACATCCTGCAAGGATTAGGGGTACCAAATTGACATTGTCTTATATGGTATTGTTCCTCTTCCTTGGCAACTTTCATTCAGTCTTCTTACAGAACTCCAAATGCACTCTGTTAATCTAGAATTTTTTTTGGCCAGTTCCTGATGTCATGTTTTTCTGATATGCCAGACCAAACATTCAAATAAATATTCCACTGCTTAAGGAAATAAAGTTTATACACACCCAAAGATATCTCAATTATTTGGATACATGGAGCAAGCCATGTAGTTTTTGTTGGAGACAGTTCAACTCTGTAAAGAGTTTTAATGAAGAGTGTCATGCAATCTGAAATAAAAGATGATAAATTGTTGGGTCTTTATACAGGCACTTCACTGCCTTTTCTGGGCATCTTATTCCTTTTGCTTCATCATTTTATCTAGAATTTTCAAAGTAGGGAAGAAAATAGAACTAGCAAGAAGGGCATTTGAGAGCATTATAGGGTGATTTAAAGCTCAGTATCTTAAATGAAAGAATGAGAACTTTTGTGTATTATATTAGTCAAGGAAGGCCAATCAAAGTGTATAAACAATCACATCTCATCAGTGAAACATTTCCATAACTTTTCAAAGAATTTTATTAAGTAGACATCCATAGTATTTACATAGAGCTGTATCTAAATATACTATAGGGTACAAACTTACTTGGGAATTGTTCAAACTTTTGTTTAGCATAAACAATGATTTCATAATTCATGATTCTCAGCTCTGGTGGTGTGAAAAGTTGTCCCCAATAAGTGTAATTCTGTGTTGTATGTATACTTAAGAAATGGGAATAAGAGTTAGAATAAATACAAAAGTGATAACATGTAGAAGAGAATAACAACAGATTTATTGACAAGTGTTTTTATTTAAGCAATTCCATTGCTTGCTATAAGCCCAGGGAAACTATTGGAGCTACACAATAGCTGGTGCCACAGAAAAATAAAATTTCAACTTCCAAATGGCCTCTTGCTAAGTTCTCATGAAATTCTATCTGATAGGACATTTTGATAAGAAAATGGTATCAAGGTAGACAATCTGAAGAGATTGTGGGTATGATTTGATATTGGTTCCCCACATGGCATATTATTTGGGGTGGAAAAATTGAGGTAACAATAGTTAAGATAACAATTATAAGGCTTTTGAAATAGTTTAGGTGACAAATGACAGGGATCTGCTTCTAAAAGATTTAGAAAAGGGGCATAAAAGTTTTGAAGGTAGAAATGACAGTTTGATAACTTATTGAATATATAGATAGTGAGACTAAGGAGTGCAGAAGAACACTAAGGTTGAAAATTTGGGAGATTGAGAAGATAGTGGTGCCATTAAGAATGATATTTAGGGGCAGCTAGGTGGTGCAGTGGATAGAGCACCAGCCCTGAAGTCAGGAGGACCTGAGTTCAAATCTGGTCTCAAACACAACACTTCCTAGCTGTGTGATCCTGGGCAAGTCATTTAACCCCAATTGCCTCAGCAACAAAATTATATTTGGAAAACTAGGGGAATTGGGAGACATAATAAGTTCTTCTATAAACATTTTGAGTTAGTGGTGGCTATGGGACATTGATTTCAAGATATCTATTATACATTTGGAAATAGAGAAACGAGCTTGGAACAGAAACTAGGGATTGTCATATAGGTTTGGTAATCATAGAAATGAATGGAAATGACATTTATGCTTATAAAAGATTATAAAATCATTAAATCATGATCATATAAAATCAGAACTAAAATTAAGAGTTTCTGGGAGAGAGCAAATAATAAGGATAAAGATTCAGCAAAAGAGCCCGAGAAAGAATGATCAGACAGACAAGAGAATAGACCATAGGGTCACAAAAACTCAGAGAAAAATGATTATCTTTGAAGGGACATCAAATACTGCAAAGAGGGGGACAAAGAATAAGAATTTGCTAACTTAATGATTTTTAACTGAAAGCAATTTTAGTTGAATTATGAGTTTGGAAGCCATAATGCAGTAAGTTTAGAAAAGCAGAGACTTAGTAGAAGTACCAAGTGTAGTTTTCATATTTTAAGGCATTTACCACTAATAGGAAAGAAATTAATAATTTCCTATTCTGCTATCAGATGATAGTTCAGGCAAGGTAGAATAAAATGAAGATTTTTTGAAAAATGTTTGTTTATAGACAATAAAAAAAGATTCAATACAAAGAGACTGAAAATTAAGCAGCAAGTGAGAATGAGGGCAAGTGCATTTATTTATCTGGAATGAAGGAAGAAATATCAAGGAATGAAGTCATAAAGACTGGATGAATGGGGAAAATAATATGCTGAGTCCATGAAATGATTCCATTGTAATCTATTATAATTGGAATTGTAATCTATTGTAATTTAATTTGAAATTGTAATTTGAATAAATTAATTTCAGGTGTAATACAACATTAATTATATGAAAAAAAGAAAATACAGTAATGCAAAATTGGAAAAATAAAATAATTAGCAATGTTCTTGAGACTTTACAGCAAAAAAAGTCCATTGGGGACTGGTATTTATTAGCATTAATTATGTTAGTGCTTTTTTCAAATGGAAATTATTTTTCCAGAACAGATTTGTAAAAATCTATTGTAAATAGTGGGAATACTGAATAAATCTAAAGAACACAGATTATCAACAGTCTTCAGAATGCCCCCGCTGACTTATCTGCCAAGACTTTCTCTAACACCTCACAGAGACCAATTTACCCTAGGAGTGAGCTTCTCACACTGGTTGTTTTCCTTATTCTTGAGCCTCACATTCAGTTTAACTGCTTTCTCTCAGAACTTCCAAGTTAAGGATATGTTCATCCCTTTCTAAATTGCACTGCTAACTCATCTCTAGGATTTTCTCTACAAAGAGGCTGGGGAAAAAAAGGATAGCACTGGGGGCAGAAATGTGGTACTGAAACCAGTACTCCTAGCCTCACACTGAGATGAAATCCAAATAGAAATATGGCTGAGAAACAAAGGGTTACATCATATAAAAATTAAGAGGAAACAAATTATCTTTTAGATGTATGGAGAGTAGAAATTATGATTTTAAATGAGTGATAGAGAAGGTCACACAAAATAAATGAATAACTGATATAAAATTATTTTTAAACAAAAATACATATAATGCAGTTTAGAAGAGAAGCTAGTAATTGAGGAAAAAATATTTATAGCAAGTTGTTCAGATAAAGGTTTCATTTTTTTTTATTAAAGCTTTTTATTTGTATAACATAGGTATGGGTAGTTCCCCAGCATTGATCTTTACAAAGCTTTCCATTACAAATTTTACCCCCAACCCCCTCCCCTCCCCTAGATGGCAGGAAATCCACTACATCTTAATAATGTTGAAATACTTGAGAAATTGTGCAAGAAAAATCCTATCTACAAGAAAAAAAAAGAAAATCAGAGAAAGGAAACACAATGCAAGCAAACCTCAATAGAGACCATGAAAATGTTATGTTGTGGTCCATATTTCATATCCCTCTCTCTGGGTGTATATGGTTTTCTTCAGTGAACAATTGGAACTGGTTTGAGACAATTCTTTGTTGCAGAGAGCCATGTCCATCAGAATTGATCATCATGTAATATTGTTGCTGAGTATAATGATCTCCTGGCTCTGCTCGTTTCACTCAGCATCAGTTCATACAAGTTTCTCCAGGCCCTTCTGAAATCATCCTGCTGGTCGTTTCTTACAGAGCAATAATATTCCATAACATTCATATACCATAATTTGTTCAGCCATTCTCCAATTGATGGGTATCCATTGAGTTTCCAGTTTCTAGCCACTGCAAAAAGGGCTGCCACAAACATTCTTGCACATGTGGGTCCTAAAGGTTTCATTTTTAAGATAGATAAAGAATTGATTCAAATTTATAAATTAAGATATGTCCCCCAATAAATGAGCCAAAAAATAAGCAGTTTTCAAAGTAAGAAATGCAAATAATCAACAATCCTATTGGAAAATGTTCTAAATCACTAAAAATTAGAGAAATTTGAATTAAGCAACTCTAACGTTCTACCTCATGCCTATCAGATTTGACAATAACAAAAGAAGAAAATAACAAATGTTATTTTATCACTCCAGGGGTGATAGGAGAGAAAGTATACTCCATTTCCCAACTTTGCTCATTTTCAGTGGTTGTCCTGCATGCCTGGAATGCTTTCCCACATTTCCTTCTCATAGCTTCTCTTCATATCTCAGCTAAAATCCTACCTTCTCCAGAAAGCCTTTCTGAATTTCTTTTAATTTTAGTGCCTTCCTTCTGTTGATTATTTCCTAATTGTCATCTATTTGTTTGCATATTATTTCTGATTTTTTCCTTTATGTATTTATATATTTGTCCTATGTACTGTTTGGGTCTTGACTGATTTTAGATTGAATGTAAATAGCAATCATTTCTGCTTTGAACAGAAACCCTGAAAGTCTTTCCCTCTCTGATTCATTCAATCTATTTATTTAGATTTTTTTTGGACTAGTTGAAAAAGGAGATTCTTTGCCTCAATTGCTACCTAGCTTTAATCATTGAATGGGTGCAACCTTGGTCCAAGATCTTAGCTTAAAAAATCCAAGGTCTCATTTCATCCATTTTCAGTCATCTTGATCTATATCTGGCCATTGGATCCAGGTGGCTCTTGAGGGGAAAGTGAGGCAGGTGACCTTGCACAGCCCTCCCTCATTCAAATTCAATTCACTTGCATGTCATGGCCTCACCTGCCTGATGTCATAGTGCTCTTCTAGAACAAAAGACAAAAAACAAGAACCAGGCTTGCATGATGTCTTTTGTCCAATTTCTTCTGTAAGTCTTTAACTTTTGCCTTTTGGAAAATTATATTGCAAGTTCTATTCTCTAGAGTGGTTGCTGCCAGTGCTCTACTGACTATGGCTCCTTGATACTTGAACTCCTTTTTTTCTGATTGTTTGAAGTATTTTTTTTTTAACCTGAAAGCCTTCCCTATCTCTCACCCCTCCTTTATATCCAATTCTGCCAAAACTTGCTAATTTCACCTTTACAACATGTCTCAATTGTGCCTATTCTTTTTTTTTTTTTGATACTGCCTCCATTTTGTAAATTCACCTCATTCTTGGATTATTGCATTAAGCTGCTAGTGGACATGCCTGTTACAAATCTTTCCCAATTACCATCTATCCTCCATTTACCCAACCAGAATAATTTTCCTAAAGTAAAACTCCTATCATGTCCATCGATTTTTTTTTTTTTTTGCTGAAGCAATTGGGCTTAAGTGACTTGCCTAGGGTCACACAGCTAGGCAGTGTCTGAGACCACATTTGAACTCAGGTCCTCCTGACTTCAGGTCTGGTGCTCTATCCACTGCACCATCTAGCTTCCTCCAACTCCTATTAATGTCACACATAAACAGTGACTTCCTCTCACTCCCAGAATCAGACAAACAATCCTCTATTTAGTGTTTGCCTTAGTCCCCTCCTACCTTCCCAATCTTCTTATACCCCACTTCCCACCACTGCAATCCAATGACACTGGCCTCCTTGCCAAAACACTCCTCTTAATTCCAGGCATTTTCCTTTGTGGTCCCCCATTCTAGAATGCTTTTTCTTCTCATCTCTATCTACTAGCTTCCCTGACTTCCTTAGAGTCGCAATAAAATTTCATCTTCTATAGTAAGCAGTTCCTAGCCCATCTTAATTCTAGTGAATTTTCTCAATTGTTTTCTATTTATCAAGAATATAACATTTTTGCTTGTCTCCTCTATTGTGAGTCCCTTGAAAATAGGGACTCATTTTTTTGGATAAATTTTTTGTATCTTATGTGCTTACTGCAGTACTCATCAGTTGCTTAATAAATGTTTATTGACTGACATTCTTTTTTTTTTCCTGAGGCAACTGGGGTTAAGTGACTTGCCCAGGGTCATACAGTTAGGAAGTGTTAAGTGTCTGAGATCAAATTTGAACTCAAGTCTTCCTGACTTCAGGGCTGGTGCTCTATCCACTGCTCCATCTAGCTGCCCCCTTGACTGACGTTCTTAAGTGTCCTAATTTTGGGTTTTCTATCAGGAGGTGATTGAAGAGTCTATTTTTGCCTTATCCTCTAATTCTAATAGGTATGAGTATGCATTAAACTTTTCTTGAAATATAATGCCTACTTTTTTAGTTTTAGTTTTGAAGTTTTTCAAATAGTATGATGATTCTTATTTTTAAAAAACTTTAAAATTTAAAACTAAATGCAAAATAAGAAAAAAACAAAATAGAAAAAGAAAGAAAAAGATAATTTAAACAAAACAAAACATTGTCATGTGCCCAGAAGAACATTAGGAAAATTCAAAATATGTAGCAATAAATTTCCATTTCAAGAAAACATATATAATAATAGAAAAGATTACATATTCATGACTATCCATCTTTTCTTTGCTTCCTCATAGGTTATTCTTTTGTTTTGTGCTGTGCATTTTTTACTTTATTCTTTTTTCCCCCCTTATCACCTCCCAAACTCTGTTAAATAGGCTACAATTAAATGAGTATATTTACACACACACACACACACCTGTAGATACACATATACATATATCTATATCTATATTATACATACACCTATATGCACACACATATATACATGTACATTTACACATGTAGATATGTGTCTAAAACAATATTATTATGATGGACATATAATGTAGATTTCTCTCTTGAATCCTTAAATTTTACTTTGTTTAAGACCAATGATTATTAATCATTACTTTTTTCTAATAAATTATACTCCTAATCATTATTATAGTTTTGTGTATATCTCTTATTTCCTAATCCTGCTAACTCTTCTTTAATTCTGCTTCTTAACTTGTCTTGGTATTAATCTCCTCCAGTTATAGATCCCTGACTTCTCTTCTCCCTCCATCTTTTCCCTCTCTCTTTATCCTCATTTTCATTAATCTACAGACCTTATCCTACTTCCACTAATTAAAACACCTTTCTGTGATCCACCTTATCCAATGCCACCCTTTCCCTCCCTCTTTATCCCTTTCCCATTAATTTACATACCTTATCGAACTGCCAAAAATCTAAACAGTCCTCTATACCGCATCTTATCTTATTCCCTGCCCCTGTTATTTCTTTATGGATTTTGGAAGGAGGTGCTAAATTTTTAATGGCATGTATATTAATATGCATATAAATGTAAATATATATATATGTGTGTGTGTGTGTCTGTAGTGTGTATCATTCCCTATTTAACCTGATGTGAGTAGGTTTTCAGGCCTTCCTTTCCCCTCTAATGCCTCTGTCTATTCTTCTTCTTCACCTCATTTTATAGCATAATTACTATTTTTATCTATTTCTAAACAGCTTGCTTTTTAGAGTCAGATCATACTTAGCCCAGTCCCAATTTTGCTTTTTGAGCTACACAATTACTGATGTCCATCTTAAATACATGGCATACATTTCCATGTAAAAACAAAACAAAACAAAATGCAATTTGTCCTTGTTGAGTCCCTTGAAATTATTCTTTGATGTTGGCTCTTACATGTTAAATTTTCTATTGAGTTCTGGTTTAGTTGAGTTCTGAAAATTTGGAAGTTTGATGAATGTCCTTTTTTTTTTTCATTCATTATTAAGATTAGTTTTGCCGGATGAGATACTTTTGGCTACTAGGCCTAGTGATTTTGATTGCCAATATGTATTATTCCAGGAACTGCAATCTTTTATTGTAGCTGCTGATAAATCCTATATAATTCCTAATTGTAGCTCCAGCATATTAGAATTTTTTTGTTTGTTTCTTGTAGAAGTCTCTCTTTGATCTGGGGCTTTTAGAATTTGGCAATAATATTCCTATGTGTTTCCAACAAAGGATCTTTTTGAGGTTTGATGGATTTTTTCTATTTCTACCTTCCCCTCTTGTTCTATTACTCCAGGACAATTTTCTTTAATTTTTTGTATTATGTCAATAATCTTTTTTGATCATATTTTATTATTCTTATATATTCTCTTCTTTTTTTAAATTTTATTTTATTTGCATAACATATGTGTGGGTAATTCTTCAACAATAACCCTTACATAGCTTTCCGTTACAAATTTTTCCCCCCAACTCCCCACCCCTCCCCTAGATGGCAGGATATCCACTATATGTTAATTATGTTAAAATATTGGCAAATCGAATATATGTATACATATTTCCAAACTTATCATTGTTGTGCAAGAAAAATCTTATCTACACAAACGATATATCAGATAAAGGAAACACAATGTAAGCAAACATCAATCAAGGAGTATGAGAATGTTATGTTGTGGTCCACATTTCGCATCCCTCTCTCTGGGTGTATATGGCTTTCTTCAGTGAACAATTGGAGGTGGTTTGAAACATTTCATTGTTGAAGAGAGCCATGTCCATCAGAATTGATCGTCATATAGTACTGTTGTTGCCGTGTATAATGATCTCCTGGTTCTGCTCATTTCACTCAGCATCAGTTCATGTAAGTCTCTCCAAGCCTCTCTGAAATCATCTTGCTGGTCATTTCTTACAGAACAATAATATTCCATAATATTCATATACCATAATTTATTCAGCCATTCTCCAATTGATGGGCATCTATTCAATTTCCAGTTTCTAGCCACTACAAAAAGGGCTGCCACAAACATTCTTGCACATGTGGGGCCTTTTCCTTCCTTTATGATTTCTTTGGGATATAAGCCCAGTAGAAATGCTGCTGGGTCAAAGGGTATGCACAGTTTGATAACTTTTTGAGCATAGCTCCAAATTGTTCTCCAGAATGGCTGTATCCATTCACAGCTCCACCAACAATGCATCAGTGTCCCAGCCCTCCCACAACCCCTCCAACATTCATCATTAACTTTTCCTGTCATTTTAGCCAATCTGACAGGTGTGAAGTGGTACCTCAGGGTTGTCTTGATTTGCATTTCTCTGATCAACAGTGATTTGGAGCACCTTTTCATATGAATATAAATAGTTTTAATTTCATCCTCTGAAAATTGTCTGTTCATATCCTTTGACCATTTATTGATTGGAGAATGGCTTGAATTTTTTATATATTCTCTTCTTGATCTGTTCTCTTCTTGATTGTTTTTCTGAAAAGATATTTCATCCTCTTCTATTTTTTCTTTGAAATTTTTTTTTTTTTGCTGAGGCAATTGGGGTTAAGTGACTTGCCCAAAGTCACACAGCTAGGAAGTGTTAAGTGTCTAAGGCTGGATTTGAACTCAGGTCCTCCTGACTTCAGGACTGGTGCTCTATCCACTACACCACCTAGCTGCCCCTCTTTTTCTATTTTTTCATTCTTTATATTTTGTTTTTTTATTTCTTGGTCTCTTACAGCTTCATTGGCTTTCTTTTGCCCAATTCTAATTTTCAAAGAATTTTTTTTCTTTAAGACTCTGTATCTTGGGGCAGCTAGCTGGCGCAGTGTATAGAGCACCAGCCCTGAAGTCAGGAAGACCAGTGTTCAAATCTTATCTCAGACAGTTGACATTCCCTAGCTGTGTGACCCTCAGCAAGTCACTTAACCTCAATTGCCTCTGCACCCCCCCCCCTGGAAAACAAAGGACTATCTCCTTTTCTGGTTGGTTAACTTTTTTTTTTCATAATCTTGTTTTTCTTAATTTTTTTTCCCCCTCATTCACTTTTTTTGAATTTTGAAGTCTTTTTTGAGTTCTAATAAATTCTTTCTAGGCAGGTAACCATTTAAAGTTACTCTTTGGGGAAGAATAGGCTTTATTTTTACTTTACTGTTCTTTTCTGAAAATGAACCTTGTCTTCCCTATTCCTCTAATAAAGTTTCTATATTTGGGTTCTTTCTTCTTTGCCTGTTAATTTTTTTTTAATGAAAATTATCAGTGTAAGGACCTTTAATCCTGGACTATGTGTGGGTAGTAGTGATTATTGTTTCATTTCAGCTCTGACTTGGAACTCCAAACCAAAAGCTTCACCCTTCTGCAAGTGCCTGCAACCAGCAGTGTGCCTGCCCCACTGCTTCTGCACTTTCCTGGTATTCTAGTTCCTTTTCACAAAGGACAGAGTCTCAGCAACACAGCTGGGCCTGGTATTTTTAATAAGCAGAGGTTCCCTCAGACCACCTTCATTGTCTGGAGGTGAAAGTGCCTGTGGTTAAGGTTGAAGCAACCTCTATATTTAGCTTGTCCCAGGACTCCCCTGGCTATTTCTGCAAAGCTAACCTAAAGGTGTTTACACTTCACACTGGTTAAACCTCTGTTCTGGGGTCTTTCTTAGGGTCTTATCAGGTTGCCTCAGAGAACCCTTTTTCCAAGGCTTGTTTATTTTTCACCAGTCTATGTTCAACCTAAGGCACAATTTTCTTTTATTTGGGGGGAAATCTGGAGAGCTTGGAATTCTCTGATCTACTCCACCATATTCCCAGAATCCTCTGTCTATATTATTTTTAATAACTTATTTTTTCAGGTTAAGTATTTTCAGTAAGAGATATCTTAGATTTTCTCATATTTTTCAGCTTTTCATTTTATTTGTTTTTTTTTTTTCTTGAATGGGGCAATGACCTCTGGATTGCTCAACAATTTTTAAGCAATAATAAAAACCTTGGTTAAAGTTTTGAACATCAAATACTAAGTTTTTTTATTCTTTTTCTTGATAACCCTAATTCTATTTTCTGTTCTTTCCTTCAGAACTCTAATTTACTTTCCCATTATTTCATCCTAAGCCCAGTCACTTCATTTTTATTATAATTTTAAACTTCTTACTTCCTCTATTAATCCATTAGAATTTGTGACTATGTGACTTAGACTACATGACTTTCCTTAAGGATTTGTTGGTAGAATTATTCTCTTTTTTTAGTTTTGTATTTTGGAAGTTTCTGACCCCAATATTGATTTTGTTATTTTCTTCTCATTTTTTCTAACCTTAAATTGGGACCTTTTATCATACATAATTTTTCTAAAATTCTGTTCAAGTTCTTAATTTTCTTCTTGTTAGTTTTTTAAATTAGGATTGTCTAATTTTCTGAAGTATGCTGAGGCTTTTCAATATTATAATTTAATTTCCACACATAATTTAATTAAATTTCTCCTTAAGTATTTATATGCTAGGTATTTTGGTACAATCTAATTTTCTTCTTCATCTTTTTTAAAGTCTATTTTTTGTTGATAATTTGCCTGAAATCATGATTATTACCCTATTTTTAAAAAGAATTTTTGTAATGGCATAATAAATTTTGCTCCAGCCCCTTATTTTGATTATTTATATTTAAAATATGTTTCTTATAACCAACAGATTGTTGGATTCTCCTTTTTAATTCATTCTGGGTTTTTTTTTTTTGGTATTTTATAGTTGAAATTATCTTACACACATTAAAAATTATAATTAGCCATGTGTTTCTCTCTATCTCATTGTCTTATACTTTTTTCCCTCTCTTTAGTTTCTGCTATTTCTTTGTTATTTTTCTTTTCTTCCACTAAAGAAATCAGAACAACTTATTTTTATGTTAAAAATGATCTAAATCATTATTGATTAGAGAAATGCTTATTTTCTCACTTTTTTTGCTTATTAAAGCTTTTTATTTACAGAACATATGAGTAATTTTTCTACATTGACTTTTGCAAATTTTTTTTTGTTCCAAAATTTTCCCCTCCTTCCTTCTCCCTGAGATGGCAGGTAGTCTAATACATGTTAAATATGTTAAAATATATGATAACTATATAGGTATGTATACACATATTGGATTTATATTGATGCACAAGAAAAATTGGATCTAGAAAGAAAAAAAACCCCACCACCTCAGAAGGAAAACAAAATGCAAGCAAACATTCACAGAAAGCGTTAAAATACTATGTTGTGGTCCACACTCAGATCCCATAGGCCTCTCTCTGGGTGTATATGGCTTTCTTCGTTGCTGAATAATCAGAACTGGTTTGAATCATCTCATTGTTGAAGAGAACCGTGTCCATAAGAATTGATCATCATATATATAGTCTTGTTGCCATGTATAATGATCTTCTGCTTCTGCTCATTTCACTTAGCATCAGTTCATATAAGTCTTTCCAGGCCTTTCTGAAATCATCCTGCTGGTCATTTCTTATAGAACAATAATATTCCATAACATTCATATACTATAATTTACTCAGCCATTCTCCAACTGATGGACATGCAGTTTCCAATTTCTAGCCACTACAAAAAGGACTGCCACAAACATTCTTGCACATGTGAGTCCCTTTCCCTCTTTAAGATCTCTTTGGAATATAAGGCCAATAGAAACACAGCTGGGTCAAAGGGTATGCACAGTTTGATAACTTTTTGAGTATAGTTCCAAATTGCTCTCCAGAATGGTTGGATCCATTCACAGTTCCACCAACCATGTATCAGTGTCCCAGTTTTCCCACATCCCCTCCAAGATGACAAATGCTTATTAAAATAATTTTAATACATCATTTTACACAGACTTTATTGACTAAAATAATCAAAGGTGAAAGCAACATATATTAGCCAGAATGTGAAAAAATTGGAACTTCAATTCAGTGTTCATCGAACTTTGAACAAATCCAACCATTTTGAAAAGCTATTATGTCTAAAGAACTACCCAGCTGCTTTGACTTAGCAATATCACTATTAGTTTTATTTCTAAAGATGATCAGGGAAAAAGGAAAAGAACTTATTGGTTGTAATTAAATGTTTATAGTCTCTCTCTTTAGCAAACAAAACTGGAAATTTCAGGGATGCCCTGCAATTGGGGAATTATTGAACAATTGTGATATATAATTGTGGTAGAATATGATGAAGTTAAAGATTTTAGAAAAACATGGAAAGATCCACATGAAATAATGAAGAGTAAAATCAACAGAACTAAGAGAACACTGTATGCAATAACAGCAATATTGTTTTGAGAATGACTTTGAGTGACAAGGTAATTTTGTCCATTATAATATCCAAATTAACTATAAAGGACATATGAAGAAATATGCTATTTGCATCAAAAGAAAGAATTGATAAATAGAAGTATGTATAGAATTAAATTTACATATACATAACTATTTGTGTTTAAGGGTGGTCATCTCTAAGGTAGGGGAGAGAGAAGAAAAAAGTAAAAAAAGAAACTTGCATGATAACTTTACTATATAAAGTATCTGGGTAGACTGATGCTTAAGCCTCATCAAAATATCTTTGTTTGTGAGAGTATTTAATAGTGATGGTCATATTTGACCGGATTCCTATATTGTCACAATTATCAATCTTCCTCCACTTTTGAGGAAATTCCTCTTGCCACTGGTACTCAGTGGGCCTCTGGACCTATAGAAAAAAAACTGACTTCCATCTATAGCTACTTAGACCTCTAGGTTGATGTCCTTCTCTTAGGAAAAGAAATATAAAAAGGAAAAAGAAGGTAAGAGACAAATTTCAAATTAATCTAGTGGAATTTGTCAGAGTTGTCATTATTTAATTGTAGAAGAGGGCCAATTCTTCCCAATGCCTCTGTTCAAGACAGCAAGATGACAGGGAAAGTGATTGTTTGTAAGCTGATAGATCCTTCATTGCCCCCAAACCAAAAGAAATACATGATACAAAGTAAAAGATTCATGTCAACAAAGAAAGGAATGAATTCATTACAGAGAAAAAAATTGTGTTACGGAAAACCCTACAATTCATTAAAGTGTGTGCTATGTGGCTTTTTTTTTGTCTGCATGTAAGAGATTAAAATTATTGCTCCATCATAACTCTAAAGTTAAAGTCAAGTACAGTAGTAAAGAGATTCTTGCCCAATATAATCCGATAGTTTTAGATAGTTACAATATAAACTGTATGTTTCAGTCTTATTTTTTAAGTTTTCTGATAAGTATGTTAGAGTTGTGATTTTAAAAAAAATTGTATCTCACCTATCATTGTCACATATATCTGAAGTTTTATGATCTTGCAGTTTACTGGTAACTAACTCCAGATGAATAATATATTGATAATTTCCTTGAATTGGTTAATTTGCTGTTTCTTACTACCTTTTTCCAGACTATGAGACCTGATTTGTCCAAGGGTCTTTAAAACAAGGAAAAATTTCTTCATGCCTTGTCAGCTGAGCTAATTTGATTCTATTCCTGTTTTTTGACGTGTGTCATTCCAGATTTATATATGCTTCCTGAAGAAGAGCCAGAATTTTCATTCTGTTGTCAATTCCTGGGAAACTCTAGGCCTCTTCCTTTCTCTGACCAAAGGTTTCTAACTGCTCCTGTTCCTAGACAGAAATAGTTCCAAGGACATGTCTGTGATCTTGTTCTTGTAATCCCACAATACCTTCAACCCTTTCTTCCTGCAGTTCAGTTCTTCTGTGTATCTAGACTGTAAATGTCCTGCTGTTTCCAGTGATTGTACCCTAAAAGAATTTTCTTCTCTTCTTTTCCCCTGGGCATCCCTGTCTCAACATATTATCTCAAATTGCAATTTTTCTACTCTGAATAAATGCCTCATTTAATTTACTGATCATCTACTTCTGAATTTTTTCCAGGGGTTGACACCATCCTTAGTTGTGAACCAGGAAGGAGGTCCGGCTCAGAATAAAGTATAATGGAAAATAGTTTTTTTTTCCCTAGCAGCTTTCATAATATAAGAACTCCAGTGGATAAATTCATACATGTATGTGTTTATATATATATATATATTTGCGTGTATATGTGTGTATCATGCTTTTAAAAAACAAAGCAAGTAGAGACATACATTCATATATACTTTTTAAAAAAAGTAATATTGGATAGCAGGATAGTAGACATTACAAAAGAAAATATAATTTATAGTTACATAAAATTAAAGGACCTTTTGCTTTTTTGCATCTAAAATAAAAATATGGAATGAAAAATATTTGTGACATCACTAATAAAGGTGACACAAAAGAATCTGTAAGGAATTTATACAAATATTTATTTAGCTGTATACAATGAAGATATTACTTCATTTTAAAACTAAGTAAAAGTAAAATGGTGGCATCCATGTGGTCCTCTAGTCAGCTATGTTAAAGGAGTTGATTTTATTTTAAAAATTTTAAGTAAAATCTCAATTTCTCCAAGCCCCTACTTAAGAAAATGCCTAATAATTCTTCTACCTTAATTTACACACATACATCAATCTCTAATTAAGCTCTGTCTTCTTTTTCTTTGAGGCAAAATTCAGGATCCTGAAACATTTGGATAAAACAGCAAATCATATTACAATGTTTGTGACTGGAGAGGCAGAGGGAAGATTGGAAGAAAAGTGCATCTTTTCTTGAGATTTCCTTCAGTCATTGAATAAGTGGTAATACTAATAGAGTCAGATTAGTTCTTCTCCAAGTTGCCTAGAGAGCTTATGACTCTCCTTAATAATTCTCCTCTTGGGTACAGTTTAATCTTATCTCCTCTTTCTCCTTTCTTTTACCATTACTTGCCATTGTTGGATTCTATTCTTTTTGCTGTACTTCAAAACACTTTTCTATTTCATCTATTTCATTTTAAACTAGTTCCTTTCTTTTACAAAAATTCCCTAGAGTAGGATCAAATATCTTAAAAAGTGTCATACAAAGGGCTTTTCTTTTTTTTCTGATAAATAATTGAAATTTTAGGAGTTTTGCTTTCTTATAACCTTTCAAATCCACTTACAGAATACTCAGCAGGTCAGAAGAAGAGATTTGTGATGTGAGGTAGAAGTTAAGACCATGTGGATGAAACACCAGTGCTGGTGCTGGAAAAAGAAAAAGCTTTAGAAGACATATAGAAAAAGATTAAGACCTGGCAACTGAGATTATTGTGCACTGGACAAAGGACCAGACACTGTCACCTCCACTATCTATATCCATTTATGATCATGGTTCTGAATGGAGAGGAGAATTTTCAATCCAGTGGTATCACTTATTTTTCCACAGGAACAGAGCACCATCCATATGGTGCCTAGAGTTTAGGGGCCTTTCCTGGATAAAGATATGAAATCAGTGACCACATGATCCTCTCTTCCATCCCCCAGATCATACCAATTTGGAAGTGCCAAACGCTTTCAAACCCCTAGACTTAACTCTGAAAATAGCAGTGCAAAAATCCTGAAGTTTGGTATAGTAGGTGACTTCATCATTATGAGGACAATTAGAAAGATTCTACATAAAGAGAGTGCATAAGAGAGCCAATTGTGTAAAAAACAAAAATAAATTGAGGAGAAATAGGAATGTCCTGGGAGAAGGGGGAAAAGAAAAACAGGGAAAGTTTTGGCATATAAAAGAGCCACAGTTTAGAAGAAAATGGAGGTGAGACTAGGCAAAGACTGCACCTCAGTTTTGTCTTAGTTAATTCAAAGAGGAAAAAGCACATATACGTACTGAATTGGGTATTAGAAATATATCTTATTCAACAGTAAAGTAGGAGGAGAAAGGAATAAGTAAAAGGAGGGTGATGATAAAAAGGAGGGTGGTTAAAGGAAGCCAGTGACAGAAGTAAAACATACTTTAATGGAAGTGTATGATAAAAAGAGAGAGCAAAAGATAAAGAGAAGAGAATAGGAAATAGGGAATTACATAGTTAGTAATCATAAAGGTAAATGTGAATGGGATGAAATCACTGAAATGGAAGTTAATAGGAGAATGGCTTAGAAGCCACAATCCAATAATATGTTCTTTACGAGAAGTATACTTGAAACACAGAGATATACATAAAGATAAAAGGCTGGAGGAGAATCTATTATGTTTCAGCTGAATTTTAAAAAGGCAGTGATTGATAGCAATAATATTCTTAGACAAAGCAAAAGCAAAAATGTATCTAATTAAAAGAGTTTGGAAAGAAAATTATATCTTGCTAAAAGGCTAATAAAGCCAATATAAACAAGTAAAAAGACAATAAACACCAAGTGGCATAGTATCAATATTCTTCATTGATCTTTGCAAAACTTTCTGTTCCAAATTTTTCCCTCCTTCCCCTCACCCCTCCCCTAAATGGCAGGAAGTCTAATACATGTTAAATATATTAAAATATGTGATAATTCCAATATATGTATACATATCTATACAGTTATCTTGCAGTACAAGAAAAATCGGCTCTAGAAAGAGAAAAAAAAAAAAACCCAACCTAGGAAGGAAAACAAAATGCAAGCAAACATCCATAAAAAGAGTTAAAATGCTATGTTGTGGTCCACATTCAGTTCCCACAGGCCTCTCTCTGGATGTATATGGCTTTCTTCATCGCTGAACAATAGGAACTGATTTGAATCACCTCATTGTTGAAGAGAGCCATGTCCATCAGAATTGATTGTCATATAGTATTGTTGTTGCTGTATATAATGATCTCCTGGTTCTGCTCATTTCACTCAGCATCAGTTCATGCAAGTCTCTCTGGGCCTCTCTGAAATCATCCTGCTAAACGTTTCTTACAGAACAATAATATTCCATAACATTTATATACCATAATTTATTTAGCTGGTATCAATATTATTAAAGGAAAAATTAAATGATTACAGGAAAAATAATAAAACTGTACTGGTGGGGAGATTTTAATTTTCTCCTCTGATATAAATCTATCCTTGAAATAAAAAGAAAGGAGGAATTAAATACAATCTTAGGAAATACTTTTTGGTTCTGCTTGATTCACTCAGTATCACTTCATCACCAGGCTTTTCTAGAACCAGCCTATCTATAATTATATATACCGTAATTTATTTAGCCATTCTCCAATTGATGAACATCTACTAATTTTCTGATTCTTTGCCAACACAAAAAGAGCTGCTACAAACATTTTTACACTTGTGGGTCTTTTCCCCTTTTTATGATCTCTTTGGAATACAGACAAAGTAATGATACTGCTGGATCAAAGGGTATGCACAATTTTATAGCTCTTTGGACATAATTCCAAATTGCTTTCGAGAATGGATGGATCATTTCACAACTCGACCAACAATGCATTAGTATCCCAATTTTCTCATGTCCTCTCCAACATTTATCATTACCTTTCCTTGTCATTTTAGCCAATGATGTGAGGTGGCATCAGAATTGTTTTAATTTGTATTCCTCTAATCAATAGTGACAGAACATTTTTTTCATATGACTATAGATGGCTTTAATTTCTTTAGCTTAGAATTGTCTGTTTATATCCTTTAATCATTTATCAATTGGGAATGACTTGAATTCTTATAAATTTGTCTCACTTCTCTATGTATTTTAGAAATGAGGCCTTTATCAGAGACACTAGGTGTAAAAAAATGTTTTCCAGCTTTCTGCTTCCCTTCTAATCTTGCCTGCATTGGTTTTGTTTGTGTAAGGACCATTTTAATTTCATGTAAACAAAATTATCCATTGTTCATTTCATAATTTTCTCCATTTTTAATTTAGTGATAAATTCCTCCCTTCTCCAAAGATTTGACAAGTAAACTATCCCTTGATCCATTTCATATAGCCATTTCATAACTTTATCTTGGTATGGGGTGTGAGGTGGATAATTTTTTTTTTTTTTTGCTTTTTGCTGAGGCAATTGGGGTTAAGTGACTTGCCCAGGGTCACACAGCTAGGGAATGTTAAGTGTCTGAGACCAGATTTGAACCCAGGTCTTCCTGACTTCAGGGCTGGTGCTCTATCCACTGCGCCACCTAGCTGCCCCGAGGTGGATAATTTTTGACATACTTTTTTCTAGCATTCCTAGAAATTTTGATCAAATAGTGAGTTCTTATATCAAAAACAGAAATCTTTGGGTTTATCGAACACTAGATTACTATCCTGTGTACCTAACCTATTCCACAGAATCACCATTCTTTTTCTTAGCCAGTTATCTCATGGTCTTGATGATGGCTGCTTTATAATAAAGTTTTAAGTCTGGTATGGGTAGACTACCTTTTTATTTTTTTCATATTGATATTCTTAATCTTTTGTTTTTCCTGATGAATTTTGTTATTATTTTTTTTAGATCCATAAATAACTTTTTTTTGGCAATTGTATGACATTGAATAAGTAGATTACATTGTTTTCAGTTATTTTAAATGAAATTCTTCTGTCTCTTTATGCTTGGCTTTGTAGGTAAAACATTGAAATGCTAATGACACTTGTGGGTTTATTTTATATCTTGAAACTTTATTAAAGGTGTTAATTATTTCAAGTAGTTTTTTAGTTGATTCTCTAGGATTCCTTTAGTATACCATCGTATTATCTGCAATGATAGATTTTTTTTTCCTCATTGCCTACTCTAATTTCTTCAATTTCTTTTTCTTCTCTTATTGCTGAAGCTTAACATTTCTAGTACAATATTGAATAATAGTAGCGATAACAGGCAACCTTATTTCACCCCTGATCTTACTGGGAATGCCTCTAGTTTATCCCCATCATGTACAATGCTTGTTGATGGGTTAGATAAATGCTGCTTATCATTTTAAGAAAAACTCCTTTTCCTATTCTTTTTTATGTTTTTTTTTTTTTAAACAGGAATGAGTGCTGTATTTTGTCAAAAGCTTTTTCTGTATTGAGTTGGACATATAATTTCTATGAGCATTGTTACTGATAGGGGCAATTATGCTGAGAGTTTTCTTGATATTGAATCAGCCCTGAATTCCTGTATAAATCCCACTTGATCATATTGTATTATCATGGTAATAAATTGATGTAATCTCTGTTAACATATTATTTATTAATATTCATTATCAATTATGATCTATATTTTATTATCAATATTCATTAGGGAATTTAGTCTATAATTTTTTTTCTTTTTTGAATCTTCATGGTTTAAGTTTCAGCCCTTTATTTGAGTCATAAAAGGAATTTGGCAGAAGTACTTCTTTGCCTATTTTTAAAAATAGTTCATGTAGTACTGGATTTAATTGTTTTAAATGTTTGGTAGAATTCATTTGTAAATCCATCTAACCCTGGAGATTTTTTCTTGTGGAGTTTATTAGTGGCTTGTTCAATTTCTTTTTCTAAAATGGAAACATTTTATTTCATTTTCTGTTAATTTGGGAAATTTATATTTTTGTAAATATTCATCTATTTCAATTAGCTTGTCAGACTTATTGGCACAAATTAGGCAAAATAACAAAATTGATGCTTTAATTTCCTTTTCTTCACTCTTTTCATTTTTGATACTGGTAATTTGCTTTTCTTCTTCACTTTTTCTGATTAATCAAAGGTTTATCTATTTTTTGTTTTTGTTTCATAAACCAACTCAATTTCATTTATTTAGCTTTTATTTATCTATACATTCAATATTTTTCTTATTTTCATTTTTATTAATCTCTCCTTTGACTTTTAGAATTTCTAACTTGGCATTGAATTGGGGATTTAAAATTTGCTCTTTTTCAATTTTTTTAAAATTATATGCCCAATTCATTGATCTCTTCTATCTCTACTTTTTTTCATGTAAGCATTTAGAGAGATGAAACTTTCTTTAAGAACTTCTTTGGCTTCATCCCATAAGTTTTGTATGTTGTTTCATTGTTGTCATTTTCTTGGTTGAAATTATTGATGTGTTACTTGACCCACTAATTATTTAGGATTATTTAGAATTAGATTATTTAGTCTCCAATTAATTTTTGGTCTGTTTTTATTTTTTTTTTATTAAAAGCTTTTTATTTACAAAACACATGAGTGATTTTTCTTTCTTTCTTTCTTTTTTTTTTTTTGCTTTTTGCTGAGGCAATTGGGGTTAAGTGACTTGCTCAGGGTCACACAGCTAGGAAGTGTCTGAGACCAGATTTGAACTCTGGTCCTCCTGACTTCAGGGCTGGTGCTCTAACCACTGCGCCACCTAGCTGCCCCATATGAGTGATTTTTCTACATTGACCTTTGCAAAACTTTTTTGTTGTTCCAAGCTTTTCCCCTCCTTCCCCCCACCCCCAACCCTAGATGACAGGCAATCTAATACATGCTAAATAGGATAAATTATATGACAAATCCAATATATGTATACATATCTATACAGTTATCTTACTGCACAAGAAATATCAGATCTAGAAAGAGAGGGAAAAAAAAAAGCTAAGAAGGAAAACAAAATGCATGGAAATATTCACAGAAAGTTAAAATGCTGTGTTATGGTTCACACTCAGTTCTCTCAGGCCTCTCTCTGGATGTATATGACTATCTTCATGGCTGAACAATAGGAACTGGTTTGAATCACATCATTGCTGAAGAGAACCATGTCCAACAGAATTGATCATCGTATAGTCTTGTTGCTGTGTATAATGTTCTCCTGGTTCTGCTGATTTCACTCAGCATCAGTTCATGCAAGTCTCTCCAGGCCTCTCTGAAATCATCCTGCTGGCCATTTCTTACCGAACAATAATATCCCATGACATTCATGTACCATAATTTATTCAGCCATTCTCCAATTGATGGGCATTTTTTCAATTTCCAGTTTCTTGCCCCTACAAAAAGGGCTGCCACAAACAGTTTTGCACATGTGGGTCCCTCTCCCTCCTTTAAAATCTCTTTGGGATATAGGCCCAGGAGAAACACTGCTGGGTCTAAAGGTATGCATAGTTTGATAACATTTTGAGCATAGTTCCAGATTGCTCTCCAGAATGGTTGGATCCATTTACAATTCCATTTGGTCTATTTTTCCATGGTCCTTCATTACATGTATTTTGTTTTAAATATTTCCTCCTTTCTATATTTGATTACCCTACATAAACTGCCCTAAGAACAGAAATGAGGATGGTGGTGATCAGTGGATTCTTTAAATGATTATTTTCCCCTCTGATTCTAGGATATCAGAGCAGTTTTCCTTGATTTCTTCAAAAAGATTGTCCAGACTCTCCCTCTCTGTCTCTGTGTCTCTGTCTCTGATTATGGCTTTCAGTTAGTCCAATAATTCTTAAATTATCTCTCCTAGATCTATTTTCTAGGTCAGTTGTTTTTCCAATGAAGTATTTTACATTTTCTTCTTTTTTTTCATTTATTTGATTTTGACAGATTCTTGATATCTCATTGAGTCATTAGGTTCCACTTGTCCAATTCTAATTTTTAATGAATTCTTTTTTCAATTAGCTTTTTAAAAAACCTTTTCCATTTGACTAAATTTACTTTTAAAGGAGTTTTTTTTCAGTGTCCTCCCATTTCTTCAAATTTATTTATTTATTTTTTGCTGAGGCAATTGGGGTTAGGTGACTTACCCAGGGTCACACAGCCAGGAAGTGTTAAGTGACTGAGGCCCGATTTGAACCCAGGTCCTCCTGACTTCAGGGCTGGTGCTCTATCCACTACACCAACTAGCTGCCCCCAAATTTATTTTTAAGGCATTGTTTTCTTCAGTCAATTTTTGGGCTTCCTTTCTCAAGCTGCTGACTTTTTTTTAAAAATAATTCTCCTGCATAGCTCTCCTTTCTTTTCCCAATTTTTCTTCTACTTCTCTTACTTGATTTTTAAAATCCTTTCTGTGCTCTTTCAAGAAAGTCTTTTGAGCCTGAGACCAAGTCACATTCCACATTGAAGCTTCACATATAAGCATTTTACTATCATTGTCATCTTCTGATTTTGGGTACTGATCTTCCCTGTCACCATATTAGCTTTCTTTCTTTCTTTCTTTTTTAATTAAAGCTTTTTATTTGCAAAACATATGCATGGGTAATTTTTCAACATTGATGCTTGCAAAGGTTTCTGTTCCATATTAGCTTTCTATGGTCAGGACTCTTATTGATTTTTTGCTCATATTTTTAGTATTTAGGATTATTTAGGATAAGTCGATCTCTGCTCCTAGGGCATTGGGGAGACTGTCCCAAACTTCTTTTCAGGGGGACAGGGTCTTCATCATTGGCTTTGTGCTCTGGAATTGGAGGTGCTAGCAGCTAGCTTTCTTACTGTGCTGAATTGGCCTGGCCTACTTGTTTGTTGTGCCAGGTTCCTGTGATGTCAATTTGGCTTCTGCACTAGGGCTAAAGGCCTCATCTCTGGTATGTTGAGACAAGACCAAGGGGTCTCTATGGTTGATCTATTCCTGAAGGCTTTCCAAATTTTCTTAAACTGAAAAATTGTTTTTCTTTTTCTTTTTGTGAGTTCTGTCACTCCAGAATCTGGTTAGCATTTTTTTTCTGTGGCAAACTGAGGAGAGCTCAGACAACTTCCTAGATTCTCTCTACCCAAGGGGATAATTTATGAATCCAGACAAATTAACAATAAATATTATTTGGAGGAACAATGAATATATATAAAGAAAAATAATAAAAAAGTAGGAATAAATGACAAAACAGTTTTCAGATGTCAAACTGAAGTGTAAAATAGAAATGGCCTCAACTATTTTATCTGATTATTAATAGATCAAAAAACCCAAGAAATTGGAAATAATTGAAATATTTTAAAAGCAGTGCTCATTATATTCAAAGACAAACTACATAGGAAGGAACACTTAATTTTGCAAAAACTGCTGGCAAAACTAAAAAAGGATTTTATCAAAAATTAGTTTTAGAACAAGTGTAAAACTAAATGTAATAGTTCACACTATATGTGGTATATGTGGTAAGACTTGTGTTGGTGAGTGGAATTTTGGAAACCAAAGAAGGGGAAGAAGGAGAAGGATTCATATGCCTACTGGAGTATCTCCAATGACAATGATCTGTTTATGGATCCTTTCCCCTTCCTTCCTCTTTATCCCTAAACCTTCATTTCATTTTTAATTAGTCTTATCCATTATTATGGAAGAGTATTATGCTAATGTATTATAAAAGGGTTAGTTGAGGTTTAATTGTGTCAGAAGAATGCAATCTTTTTTTTTTTCAGGAAAAAGCCAAGTAAACTAATTGTCATGAGGCCATGTAGCTTATCTTACTGTAATGCCAAGCTAACTGCTTTTTGTAGTATCTACTGAAGTCCATACTGCATTGCAGGGAAGTGGTGAAGGAATGCTAAGCTAATCATTTGGAATCACCTAGGTTCTTGTTTCTTTTATGAGCTACTTGACTGTCTGCTGTGATGATTCCGAGTAGGAACTGAGAAATATTTATTTTAGCTTGGTACCTTTAAAAACTGATTCCTTTAACTCACAGAAAATAAAGAAACTTTAGTCATATTTTGAGATTTTCAATGCTAATTATATTTTAAATCTCAGAACTACTAGCCTAGTGTTATGAGCGAAGCAGTTCATGAAGCAGGTGACTGCTGTTTAAAATGCATGTTGCTATTGGTTTTTCATTTTAAAGAGGACCAATGATATTACTAGGTGATTTTTTGACTTATTGTGTGTGTATTGGATTTAAATAAGGTAGAATTGCACAAAATCCTCACCCTCACTCTTCTAGAGTCATTGAAGTCCCAAGGAAAGACAAAAGTCAAAACGACTGCTATGCAGTAAATGACCTTGGCATTTTTGATGTCTGATCAAGTTCAAAGCACTCCACAAGGCCTGCTTTAGCCACTTTTATGTCCATTGTATCAAATTATTCTCATCTGCCCATTTTGCTGGCAAAAGTCTTTATATCTTTGGAGCAGGTATCCCCCTAACTCACCAATGGTTTTGAGGCCTGTCAGTTTCCTCAATCTGGTTTATAGCCCATCTGTTGAGATTTTTTTCTTAACTGGAGTATAGCTGATGTGCATGCTACAGCTTCTAGAAATAAAGATACCATAAAAGAGACACCATAAAGCCAAAAAACATAGGATTTAATATGTATAAACACAGGTTCAGAGAGGTAGAAAAATGATCCCTGACCCACAATTAGAATTCTTGTGAGACTTTTAATAGTTAAAATTATATCAAAGTGACAATAAGTCTTTTACATATTGCATCTTATACATTTATTTAGATTATAAAAGTTTTTAAAAGATAGATCCAAAATCCCAATGTCATAAAAGTTGAACAAACTTATTAAAATCATAATTTCATAAAGTCTCTGGAGAAACAAAACTAGTTAAACAGACTTTATAGTCGAACAAATTGAGGTTGAACCTTGAAATTGCAAAATCATACACTTACAAAATAATGAAGTTATTTTTTAAAGAAGTTACAATAGAGTAATTTGAGAGGAATGGATTTATATGTCAAGAAGACTTGATATCAGTGAAATTTTTTTTTTCACAAATAAAATGCTTTTAGAGATTTAAAAATCTGTATTTCTTTCTTACCTGCATTTATCTTCCCTTAATGTTATTCCATAAGTCAGGTTTTGGCTAGTTTAGTTTAATATTAACAGAATTTAATTAACCAAAAATTGAAAGAGGATTGCCCTCAGCCTTGAATAATGACAATCAATAAAAGGAAATGAAAAATTCCCATAGCATCCTCCAATATGCAACACTAAACTCAAAATAGAGATGTAATCAGAATAGGAAAGATTGTTCCATAGAAAACTGAAGTTTTTGTATGAAGAAAACTAACGTGACAAAGATAAAAAAGGAAACAATTGTGTGGAAGTCAGCTATTATGCTATATCACTCTCAGAGACTCATTTCAAAATCTTATTTTTAACTTTGAATATGTGGCAAGTAGCCTGCAAAAGATGGTGGTAATCACTAAGTAATGATGGAGGAACTGAGGTGATCTTAACCTTATCTCCTCAATTTAAAATGTGGACCAAACAAGAGCCTCAGCTCTTATTCTCATCTTCTCATTTGAAATGTAGGTCAATCAGAGATTATTTTTTCACCAAGACAAGTTGCCTTAGTATATAAATAAATTCCTTTTATATTACTTCCTGAGTTTGTCTTAATTGATTAGGGTGAGAAGCCCTAACCTAAGTTTCTTTTAACACAATTAACTGGAAAAATGTTTGTATTAAATATCCCTGATGAGGATTTGGGATTTTTTAATGTACATAAATATTCAATTAAAAATATTACATATGATGTATTAAGGGAAAATGTATATATTTACTAAGAAAGTTATAAAACCAAAAGCAATTCCCAATAGATGAGTAAATTGAAAGGATATGAAAACTAATTTTTTACTTTTTCTTAAAATAATATTTTTATTTCATTAAATATTTTCCAATTACATGCAAATTTATTTTTAACAATCATTTTTTGAAAAATTGAGTTCCAAATTCTCTCCCTCCTGCTTGTCCTTCCCCTAACCTTAAAAAGGCAAGTAATTTTATTTTGATCTACATGTGAGGTCATGCAAAACATATCCATGTTGCAAAAGAAAATAGAAACAAGGGGCAGCTAGTTGGTGCAGTGGATCGAGCACCAGCCCTGGAGTCAGGAGGACCTAAGTTCAAATGTGACCTCAGACACTTAGCATTCCCTATCTGTGTGACCCTGGCCAAGTCACTTAACCCCAATTGCCTCAGCAAAAAAAAAAAGGAAAAGAAAAAATTAAAAATAATGTTTAAAATTTTTTTCAATCTACATTCATAGTTTATTAGTTCTCTCCTTAGAGGTGAATAACATTTTTGCTATGTGTCTTTTGGAATTATCTTGGCTCATTGTCTTGATTAGAGTAGCTAAATCTTTCATACTTGACTATCTTTACAATACTAATATTACCATGTACATCATTTTCCTGGTCCTGTTCACTTTGAATGATTATATTTAAATCTTCCCAGGTTTTTCTGAAATCATTAAGCTCATTATTTCTATCCAACTTTTAAAAATTGATTCAGCATTTCTTATGGATTTCTTCACAATAATATACCATAGCTTATTTAGCCATTTCCCAATTGATGGAGAACCCCTCAATTTTTAATTCTTTGCCACCATAACCAGAGCTGATATGAATATTTTTGGATATAGATCCATTTTCCTTTTCTTTGAGTGATTTGAAATGCAGACATAATAGTGGTATTATGGCTTCTTGGGCATGGTTCAAAATTATTCTCAGGAATGTTTGGATTTGTTTACCACTCCATCAATAATGCATTCCACAACCCTTCCAATATTTGTCATTTTCCTTTTCTGTCATGCTAGTCAATCTGATATGTGTGAGATGGTGTCTCAGAGTTGTTTTAATTTGCATTTCTCTAATCAGTAGTGATTTAGAGCATTTTTTTCATGTGACTATTAAACTAAAAACCCAGAAGACAAAGGAAAAAAATTAACCCAGCATGTGTTGATTTATAGTCAGTCTTCATAGTTCTCTCCCTGGATGCAGATGGCACTTTCCATCCAAAGTTTATTAAGATTGCTTTAGAACTGCTAAGAAGAAACTGTCCTAGTTGATCATTGCACAATCTTGCTGTTGCTATGTTCAATGTTTTCCTGTTTCTACTTGTTTCACTCAGCATCAGTTCATGTAAATCTTTTCAGGGCTTTCTAAAATCAGTCTGTTCATCATTTTTTATAGAAGAATAATATTCCTTTCCTTTTATATACCATAATTTATTCAGCCATTCCCTAATTGATGGGCATCTACTCATTTTCTGATTCTTTGCTACCCACAAAAAGAGCTGCTACAAACATTTTTTGCACATTTAAGTCCTTTTCCCTCTTTTATGATCTCTTTGGGATACAGGCCCAGTAGTAGTATTGCTGGATCAAAGATTATGCACAATTCTATAGACTTTGGGGTATAATTCCAAATTGCTCTCCATAATGGCTGGATCATTTCACAACTTCACCAACAATGCAATAATATCCCAATTTTCCCATATCCTCTCCAACAGTTATCACTATTATTTCCCCTCATTTTAGCCAATCTGAGAGGTGTGAAATGGTTTTAATTTGCATTTTTCTAATCAATATGATTTAGAGCATTTTTTCATATGATTATGGATGGTTTTAATTTCTTCATCTGAAAATTATCTGTTCATATCCTTTGACCATTTATAAATTGGAAAATGATTTGTATTCTTATAAATTTGACTCAGTATTGAGGTATCAGTGTTGAGAGGGACTGCAAACAAAGGGCATAAAATCCTTTTGACTGCTAGAAGCCCTGTTAATTACACTTGGGTTGGCTCCCTATCCTCACTGTGGACTAGCACTTTCCTGAGAAGTTAGGGGAGATGACAGCCTTTGCTATCTCCTGGATTTATAAGCACCAATAGTGTCTTGGAAAAGAGAAAAGTGGCTTTCTATAGTGTTAAATAATCCCTAAGGTCAGTATAGGCATATATAATGACAAAATAAGTTGGCACCAGGATGTCTGACCATCTGCAGTTACAGGATGTCATTGGAATCATAAATATGAAAAAATCCTGTCATAGACTAGCTGACCTAAACCAGAGACTTAAGGTATAGATCACCACGTGTTGCATCCCCCTAGAACAAAGAAATTCCTGAAAGTTAACATATGCTCTGCTTATGTAACCCTATGCTATATAAGTGCTTGGAGTTGATCAATAAAGTGGACTAGGAGTAGGATTCCTGCTTTCACCTTTCCTCCTGAGTCCTGCCTACTCAATCCTGGCCTATGGCTGAGCCCTCCTGTCACCCCAGAGAAAAACACTACAATTCACTTCTGTATATATTTTAGAAATTAAGCCTTTAGCAGAGACACTGGCTGTAAAAATTGTTTCCTAGTTTTTTTTTCCCTAGTTTTTTCCCTTCTACTCTTAGTTGCATTGGTTTTGTTTGCAAAACCTTTTTTAATTTAATGTAATCAAAGTTTTTGATTTTGCATTTCATAATGTTCTCTAGTTCTTTTTTGGCTATAAATTTCTCCCTTCTCCAAAGATCTGATAGGTAAAAGAATCCTTGCTCTTCTAATTTGCTTATATTATCACCTTTAATGCCTTATTCATGTACCCATTTTGACCTTATTTTGGTAGAGGATGTAAGATGTAGGTCTATGCTGAGTTTCTGACATATTATTTTCTAATTTTCCCAGCAATTTTTGTCAAATAGTGAATTCTTATTCTAGAAATAGGAGTTTTGGGGTTTATCAAACACTAGATTACTATAGTCATTGATTATTGTCATGTGTATCTAACCTATTCTACTGATATACCATTCTATTTCTTAGTTAATTACTTTATGATTTTAATGACTGCTGCTTTATAATAGAGTTTTAGATCTGGTACTTCCAGGACAACAAGCTTTGCATTTTTTCCCATTAATTACCTTAATATTCTTATTTTTTGTTCTTCCACATGAATTATTATTATTATTATTATTATTATTATTATTTTTGCTAAGGCAATTGGGGTTAAGTGACTTGCCCAGGGTCACGTAGCCAGGAAGTGTTAAATTTCTGAGACTAGATTTGAATTCAGATCCTCCTGTATTCAGGGCTTGTGCTCTCTCTACTACACTAACTAGCTGTCCCTCTTCCAGATGAATTTTGTTATTTTTTTCTAGCACTTTAAAATGTTTTTGGCAGTTTGATTGATATGGCACTGAACAAGTAGATTAATTTAGATAGAACTATCATTTTTATCATATTAGCTCGGCCTATCCATGAGCAATTGATGTTTTTCCAATTGTTTAGATCTGACCTTACTTGTGTGAGAAGTGTTTTGTAATTGTGTTCATATAGTTCTTGGGTTTGTCTTGGTAGATAGACACCCAAATATTTTATTTTGTGTACAGTTATTTTAAATGGAATTTCTCTTTCTATCTCTTGCTGCCAGGTTTCATTCATTGGTAACATATAAAAATGCTAATGATTTGTGTGGGTTTATTTTATATCTTGCAACTTTATAAAGCTTCTAATTGTTTCAATTAGATTTTTGGATGATTATCTGGGATTCTTGAAGTATATCATCATATCATCTGCAAAGAGTGATAGTTTTATCTTCTCATTGCCTACTCTAATTCCTTTAATTTCTTTTTCTTTTCTTATTGCTAAAGCCAACATTTCTCGTACTGTATTGAATAACAGTGATAGCAGGTGACTTATTTGACCTCTGATATTATAGATATGGTCAATTATGCTGATAATTTTCCTGATACTTGAGTAGCCCTGCATTCCTGGTATAAATTCTACTTGGTCATAGTGTATTATCTTGATGATAAGTTGCTTCAATCTCTTTGTTGATATTTTATTTAAGATACGTACATCAATTAGGGAAATTAGTCTATAATTTTCTTTCTGTTTTGCCCTTTCTGGTTTAGATATTATCACAATATCTGTGTCATAAAACAAATTTGGTGGACTCCTTCTTCCCCTATTTTTCCAAATAGTTTATGTAGTATTGGAATTAATTGTTCTTTAAATGTTTGTTAGAATTCACTTGTAAATCCATTGGGCCTGGATTTTTTTTTTTTAGTTCTTTAGAGGCTTGTTCAATTTCTTTTTCTAAAAAGAGGTTATTTAAGTAATTTATTTCCTTTTCTATTAATCTGGGCAATTTACATTTTTGTAAATATTCATCCATTTCAATTAGATTCTCAGATTTGTTGGCATACAGTTGGGCAAAATTTCCTAATTATTATTTTAATTTCTTCTTCATTGGTGGTAAATTGACCCTTTTAATTTTTGATGGTGGTATTTTTTTCTTTTTTTTCTAATTAAATGAACCAGCAGATTTATCTATTTTATTGATTTTTTCATAAAATTAACTTTTAGTTTTAATAATTAGTTAAGTAGTTTTCTTAGTTTCAATTTTTTATATCTCTCCTTTGATTTTCAGAATTTCAAATTTGTTATCCAGTTGGGGATTTTTAATTTGTTTTTTTTCAAACTTTTTTAGTTGCATGCCAATTCATTGATCTCTTTCTCTATCTTATTCATATAACTATTTAGAGATATGAAACTATTCCTAACTGTTTTGCTTGCATCCTATAGGCTTTGGTATGTTGTCTCATTATTGTCATTTTCTTGGGTGAAATTATGGGTTGTTTCTGTGATTTGTTGTTTGACCCACTCATTCTTTAGAATTAGATTATTTAGGGGCAGCTAGATAGTGTGCAGTGGATAGAGCACCAGCCCTGAAGTCAAGAAGATCTCAGTTCAAATATGGCCTCAAACACTTAATATTTCCTAGCTGGGTGACCCTAGACAAGTCACTTAACCCCAATTGCCTCAGCAAAAAAAAGAAGAAAAAAAGAAATAGATTATTTAATTTCCAATTGATCTTTAATCTATCTTTCCTTGCCTTTCCCTCTTTATCTCTTTTAATAAGGTCTATTTTTACTTTTGCTTTGTCTGAGATCAGAATTGATATCCCTACTTTTTTTGCTTCAGCTGAAGCATAATAAATTACTCTGTATCTATATCTGTGTTTCAAAAGTGTTTTTTTGTAAACAACATAATGTAAGATTTTGGTTTTTAATCAACTCTGCTGTCTGTTTCCATTTTATGGGAGAGTTCATCCCATTCACATTCACAGTTATAAATACCACCTGTGTATTTCCCTCTATCCTATTTTCTCCCTTGTATATAGTCTTGTTCTCTTTCCATTCTGTCCATCCTTAATAGTCTTTTGTTTCTGGCCCTGCTCTCAATCTTCCCTCCTTTCTTTCACCTCCCCTCACTTCTCTTATCCCTTTCTCTTGGTGTTTCTGCTCTTCCTTCTATCCATCTCCTCTCTTTTCTTTCCCCTTTTTTCTACTACTTTTTATAGGGTAAGATAAATTTCTATACTCAACTGAGTGCATATGCTATCCTTTTTTTTTTTTAGCTAAAAGTGATTAAGCTTCAAACAGTGCTCATCCTCTCTCTTCTTTCCCTCTGTTGTCAAAGGTCTTCATGTGATCTCATTTATCCCATTTTGCCTCCCTTTTCCTCTTTTTCTTTATATAACATCATACCAGAGTCAGTTTAGTCTTACACCTTCTGTCTATGTATGACCTCTCTAACTGACCTAATAAAAGATAAAGTTCTCAAAAGTTACAAGTATAATTTTTCCATCTAAGAATGCAAACAGTTTAGACCTTTAAATAATGTTTATCTTTTTATGCTTTTCTTGAGTCCTGTGTTTGAAGATCAAATTATCTGTTTAATTCTTGTCTTTTCAATGGAAATGATTGAAATTCCCTTACTTCACTGAAGATCCACCTCCTCCCCTGAAAGATGATGCTCAGTCTCACTGTGTAGTTAATTCTTGGTTGTAATCACAGGTCCTTTGCCTTTCAGAATATGATATTCCAGACCCTCTTATCCTTTATTCTAGAAGCTGTCAAATCCTCCTCAATACTTGAATTGTTTGTTTTTGTTTTTGTTTTTCTGGCAACTTGCAGTATTTTTTCCCTTGAGATTATAGTTCTGGAGTTTTGTAACAATGTTTCTTGGGATTTTCCTGGTGGGATCTCTTTTTAGAGATGATCAATTGATTCTTTCAATGACTATTTTGCCCCCTGGTTCTAGTGTACAAGGGCAATTTTACTTGATGATGTCTTGAAGAATGTTATCCAGGCTCTTTTTTTGGTCATGGCTTTCAGGTACACCAATAATTTTTAAATTGTCTCTTCTGGATCTATTTTCCAGATCAGCTGTTTTTTCCAATAAGTTATTTTACATTTTCTTTCTTTTTTCATTCTTTTTAATTTGTTTGACTTATTCTTCATGTCTCATGGAGTCATTAGCTTTTATTTGCCCAATAGTTTTTATTGTATGATTTTCTTTTTAGCTGTTGTATCTCTTTTTCATTTGATTAATTCTACTTTTTAAGATAGTGTTTTCTTCAGTGAAATTTTTCTTTTGCATTTGACCAATTATGTTTTGTAAGGAATTATTTTCTTCAATTTTTTTCTTCTTTTTCCAAGCTGTTGACTTTCTCCTGCATACCTTTTGATTCTTTGCCTAATTTTCCTTCTATCTTTCTTATTTGCCTTTTCAACTCCTTTAGGAATACTTCCAAGCAGCCTCTTTGGGTCTGAGACCAATTGTATATCCTTTGAGATTTCCCATGTGGACATTTTGTCCTCTTCTAAACCAGTGTTTTGGTCTTCCCTGTCGTTAAAATTCTTTTTCTGTTTCTTGATCATTTTCTTTCTTTTTCCTAGCTTGTAACTTTTAAGGTTGAGTTCTGCTCCTGGACACAGGGGGTGCTGTCTCAAGTTTCTTGTGCAACTTTGACACTTTGAACATAGGGACCCCTTATGTTTGGTGTCTTGCTCACAGAAAGGAGTAGCTCTATCTGGTCTCTCCAGTCAAAGCCTAGTTCCTAGGCTGACAATTTGCTGAACTGAGAATGGAGGCTGCCTCCTGATTTGCTTTGCTACTGACTGAGGACTAAGGGTCTCAGTTGCTGATCTGCTGTGATTAAGACCCTCTCACTGATTTTTCCTGAACACCATCTGAGCTGGTTGAACATCTCTTTTACCCCAAGAATGATCGTGAAGTCCTTTCAATCTATCTTTTCTTAAAAATTTATTTTATTTGAAAAAACAGCATAAGGAAAAAAAAAAGAAAAACAAAAAAGGAATACAAAACAAAATAAAACCAAAAAAAAGAGAATATTGTCATGTGCCCAGCAGAACATCAGGGAGGATTCATAATATATGACAACTAATTACCTGATCAAGAAAGTGTGTGTGTGTGTATATATATATATATATATATACATATATATATATATATATATATGTATGTATACATATAAAAAAGTAGAAGAAATTATATTCATGAATGTCCATTTTTCTTTTTTTTCTTGTAAATTGTTCTTTTGTTCTCTGCTGTGCACCTTATTTTCTTTTTTCTTTTCTCCCCTTTTCATCCCCCCATCACCATCAAGCAAGTTATAGTTAAGAAAAAATATATTTATGTATACATATGTAGATACACACACATCTTACAACCACATGCATATTTCCTATCCCTGCTGACTCTTTGCTTTAATTCTGCTCCATAATTAGCCTTCTTATTACTTAACATCCCCCCTACCCATGAATCCCTCTCTTGTCTTCTTCCCTCTCCCTCTGCTTCCCCATCCATCCATTCCTCTTCCCTTATTTTTTTAAAATAGATTTTGAAGAGTGCTATACCGTTCATGGTATATATGTAATGTTGCCTATTAAACTCATTCCTTATGTGAGTAGGTTTTCAGAACTACAAGTCTTCTTCCCCCTCTAATGTCTCTATGTTTATTTTTACTCTGCACCTCATCTGTATAACAAAACATACCTTTACCTTAACTCTGCCAATATTTCTTTTGAGCTATTGTTGATATGAATCTTAAATATATAGTATACATTTCCCATGTAAAAAAAACATAAACAATTTGTCCATGTTTAAACAATATGTCCATGTTGAGTTCCTTGAAAGTGATCTTTGATATTGGCCCTCATATGTTAAATTTTCTGTTAAGTTTGAATTTGGTTGATAGAAATTCTTGAAAATTTGCAAGTTCTTTGATTGTCCATTTTTTTTCATTCAAAATTAAAGATAATTTTGCTGGAAAAGATATTTTTGTCTGCAGGCCTAATTCTTTTTATTTTTAGTAGATATGATTCCAGGACCTGCAGTCTTTTATTGTAGCTCCTGATAAGTGCTGTACAATTCTGATTGTAGCACCAGCATATTTAAATTGATTTTTTTCCTGTTTCTTGAAAAATTTTCTCTTTGATCTGGGGTTTCAAAATTTTGCAGTAATATTCCTGTGTATTTTCCACAAAAGATCTCGTTGAGGTGGTAATTGGTGGATTTTTTTTTCTATTTCTACTTTCTCCTTATGTTCTATCACTGCAAGACAATTTTCTTAGATTATTTTCTGCATTATCATGTCAAGGTTTTCTTTTTGGTCACAACTTTCAGGCAATCCAATTATTCTTATATTTTCTCTTCTTGATCTATTCTCTAAATTGGTTGTTTTTCTTGTAAGATGTTTCATATTCTCTTCTATTTTCTCATTCTTTCTAATATGTTTTGTTATTTTTTGGTCTCTCATAGCTTTCATAGCTTCACGGCCTTCCCCTTGCCCAGTTCTAATTTTCAAAGAATTATTTTCATCTTTGAGATTCTGTATCTCTTTTTCTAGTTGGTTAATTATCCCCCCTCCATAATCTTCTTATTTTTCTTAGATTATATTTATAGTTAATTTGTCCTCAGTGTCTCTCATTTGATTTTTTTTTTTTTTGCTAAGGGAATTGGGGTTAAATGACTTGCCATGGGTCACACAGCTAGGAAGTGATAAGTGTCTGAGGCCAGATTTGTACTCAGGTCTTCCTGACTTCAGGGCTGGTCTTTTATCTATTACACCACCTAGCTGCCCCTTATTTGATTTTTTAAATTCTTTTTTGAGTTCTTGTGTAAATTCTCTCTGGGCAAAGAGCCATTTCACATTACTTTTTGGGGTAGAAGCTTTTTTTTTTTTTTAAAAAAAAGTATCCTTCTCTGAAGATGAACCGTGGTCTTCCCTGTTCCTGCAGTAAGTTTCTATGGTGGGGTTCTTTCTTTTTTGCTGGTTCATTTTTTTTAAAATAAGAGATACTAGTGTAAGCATGAACCCTGATCTTCCCTGTTCCTTCAGTAAGTTTCTGTGGTGGGGTTCTTTCTTCTTTGCAGGCTCATTTTTTTTAATAAGAGATATTAGTGTAAGCATTTCTAATCATGGGGTGGGGGAATGATGCCTCAAGCTTCCCTTCAGCTCTCCACTCTAATTAGGAACCCCAAATCAAGAACTCCATCCTCATGCAATTAAGTGCCCACAGACAGCAGCATCCCTGCCTCATTGCTTCTTCACTCACTGGGTGATGGTTCCTTCTCACCCAGGGCTGCATCTCAGTAGCACAGGTGGGCTTGTTGTTCCCAATCAGCCATAGTTTACTCAGTCTTCCTAGACTCAAACTCTTTAAACCCTGACTCCATAAAGAATCTGAGAAGTGAAAGTCTCTGTGGTTCCTGTTGAGATTTCAGCCACATTTAGCTAGTCCAAGGGGTCACTTGTTTTTGTGGAGCTAGCCTGGAGGTGTTTGTCCTTCACATGGATTAATCCTTGCCTGGGGTTTTTCTTTATATTTTGCTGGATTGTACCAGGAGCTCTACCCTAAATCCTCTTGATTTTTCACCAGTTTGTGATTGTTCTGAGGCACAAATTTGTTCTATTAATGGGGGAAATCTGGCAGAATATGCCAACTTCCCAGAGTCTTCCCACCTCTCCCATCTGTCTGCAGCTGGAGAGTGTTTTTATTCTTTCAGATTCCGTTCAGAGGCTTAGTTTCATGTGGTTTTCAAAAGAATCTGGAAAAGCTCGAACAAGTTCCTGGTTTTATTCTGCCATCTTGTCTCTGCCCCCTGAACTGTTGTTATACGTTTTTATTGGAATAGAGCTAACTTGACAATTGCAGCTATAATTTTTATTTAGTAAAGCTTTGTATATATTTCCTAGTGCTCCTAATAAAAAAAAATAAATACATGTTTATATTTGGAACTTGATAACAAATAGTCAGACATGACTGAATGACTGAAAAATATGCCTCCTCTTCTATGTGTGGACCTTGAGTAATGCTGATAATAAATCCTTTTAAGTTGTCAATTATTCTAATTTACATTGCTTATTTCTATGGACTGGAATTCATATTTTACATTATTCTGTCTTCAAATAGTGAAAATTCAAATACATCACTTTACTTCAAAACATAGCACTAATCAGAATTTTGCTGCATGATAAATACAAATCAATGGTATCTTTTCTAGAACTATTAGAAGAAAAAGCATGTTCAGTTAAAAATCCTACCTTCTAAATTTTTTCCTTCTAAGATTATCTTCAATTTATTTTGTATATTTCTTGTCTATACATTTTCCAATTGTGTCTCTATCTCTGTGACTCCATTTGAGGCTTTTTTTTTTTTTTGGCAAGGGTACCAGAGTGGTTTGCCATTTCCTTTTCCAAGTTCATTTTACAGAAGAGAAATTGAGGTAAATAGGGTTAAGTAGTTGCCTATGGTCACATAGCTAGTAAATGTCTGAAACAAAATTTGAACTCACAAATATGAGTCTACCTGATTCTAGCCTAGTACTTTATGCTCTCCACAATACATTCCACACTATCTCTTGTTTGTACATAGTTATTTACATGTTTTTCCCCCATTAGATTGTCAAGCATAAGGACTATCATTTGCCTTTCTTTGAATCTGTAGTATTTTGCAAAGTCTTGGCATATATATTGATAATGTCATGTAATAGCTCAGATTTAAAGAAGCAAAAGAAATAAGGACTGGAATAATAACTATTAAGTTGTTAATTATTTTATGAAATTATTATTATTATTATTTGCTTTTTGCTGAGGCAATTGAGGCTAGGGTCACACAGCTAGGAAATGTTAAGTGTCTGAGACGTGATTTGAACTCAGGTCCTCCTGACTTCAGGGCTGGTGCTCTATCCGCTGCACCACCTAGCTGCCCCATATTTTATGAAATTATTAATTGGGAATAGATGTATTTGATTCTCTGGGTACTTGCTAGGAATGACTATGAAGACATGGAGGATAATGGTTTAATTATACCTTAATAAGGCCCAGAGAGTATATAGGCAAATAGTGCAACAATTACATAGACAAATGCTGAATGGTGGGATATAGAGATAGACAATATTGGAATAGGGATGGAGTGGGGGAGGGGGACAGGCAACATTGGAAAGAGAATGGGGAGGGGAAGGTCATAGAAAGTAATACATGTATTCATGGATCAGAGTTTCAAGCATTTGACAGCACTTAGAGATAGATGAGTGCTGGGAGTGGGGGTGAAGCAGGAGTTTAGGGTCTTATTTCATATAGTTTCGGTGAGAAATAGAATAATTTTTATGCATGCTACCTTATCCATAAACCCTCAAAGTTCTCAAAGCAAAACTTCAAAAAAATTTTTAAAAAGTTAACAACATTCATATCATATCAAATTTACCAGCATCATTTGGTATTCTGTTGGTCTTAATATGTGTGTTTTAAACTTACTTGAAATTTCCATATCACAAGACCAAGAGATCACAATAACAAGGCAAAGATGATTTCTCTTGATTTAGCATATTAATCTCAGAATGTGATTTTTTTTATTAACATAATTTGCAATTTGCAAATTAGACTCCTTTGAGTTTTTGGATGATCTGTACATGACTTCAGGGTAGATAGGTAGTGCGATGGATACAGTACTGGGCCAGAAATCAAAAAGACCCATTTTCCTGAATTCAAATTTAGCCTTAGACATTTTCTACCTGGGTGACTTTGGGCAAGATGCTTAACCTGTTGAGTTTAGTTTCCTTCTCTGTACAATGAGCTGGAGAAGAAAGTGGAAAGCCATTTCAGTATCTTTGTCAACGAATCCCCAAATCGGATGATAAAGAGTCAAACATGCCTGAAAAATAACAGAATGTTCCTTATATTGCTGCTTACAAGTGACATTTATAAACTAACTTAATATAACAACTAGAAGGAAGTAGTGGGCAGGGAGATAAGAACAAAATACAAATTTAGCACATCCATATTTAAAGAAAAGAAGGAAAAATATAGAAAGATTATCTCAGCATGAAATTCCCATTTTGTAACACTAGGTGTCTCTATAGAGTTTTTTTTTTTTTTTTTTTTTCACTTTTCACTCCTTTCTGGTGAAATGAATTCAGTTTCTTGAACTTGGGTTCATACCTTCAATGATGCCAGTGCTTCACTGGCTCATTCTTCCAAAGGAAATTTAAGTGATCCCTGGCTTAAGTGTTGGAATTATTAAGAAGGACAGGAGCATTCATAAAACTATGACAACATAACATCTTTAACCTTTCATCTTAGATTTGGAAAGTTTTAGAATAATGTGTAAAATATAAAACTAATTGTCCCTCTGATAAGTAAAGTTGTGCCTATAAATAATGGAAACAATTTAAATCATAAAAAAGAAAATGCCATCCAAAGTAGTGGATGGCAAAATAGAAACTCGTTTAATTTTTTTTCTTTCCAGAGCCAGCTTGCTTAGGTTGGGTACCATAAGGAGGTAAGAACATATATTAGTCAATCAACCAAAAAGCATATGTGAAAAAAGTCCTTGAAAGATATTGGGTGAGGTAGAATGACATTAGACATATCATTCTTATTGTTCAGGAGGTTTTATTATGCTCTTTGGAGCCCATATATAAATATTGACTTAGTTGGGTTGAGAAGAAATTCCAGGAAAAAAAAGCATGTATCTTTTTTAACTTAACTTTGAGAAGTAGAGAGAAGCAGACTAAAGATATATTGAGGTGTGTCATTTTCTCAATGTCACTGTCTTTAGGGAGATCTTAGACCAGAAAACCTAGGTTGGAGAAAAGTTCCAAGAATTCTTTCCCTAATTTCCCCTCCTAATACTTTTGAGACTACATAATATAATCTGCTGTTTTATTTCCCAAATGCTTCCAGTAAAATGAATTTTGCTTCAACTGTGTAAATGCAATCATCCATCTTGTTTTCATAGAACATTATATTCAAGGCAAAAAAGAAAAGGAGTTAAAGATAAAGATGCCTGTCCAAGAAACAAATTATATTTAGCCAAGTTTTAGTCTTCTCTCCCCTTGTTGCTATTCTAAGATTATCATTTCCTCATATATCCGTAGTTACAAAAATAGGATTCATCCCCCCAAGTCTCCAAAGTCCGATGCTTCATTGAAAAAACAGCTGTAATGATAGTGTTTGTGTGATTTTTTGAAATGATTTCTAGTACTCAAAAACCCCCCCAAGAATTCATAAAATTAGCAAGAATTTTGAGGAAAGAGGGAAAAATCCTTGATGAAAAGATTTACTACACTGAAGAATATAGTAACATGTTAAATGATAACATAGATACTATGAGCTGTGGTTCATCTTGATGAAAGAGAACATCTGAAAATAAATGAATAAAAGAAAATGCTCCTACTGAGGAAAAACATTCAGCTTAAAGTGAATAGCAATCCTACTCTTAAACAATTAATCTAGCATCTTTTATAAAAGAGCACTATAAAGAGCAAATTGTCTATTATTAGTTTACCAATATATGAAGTTGCAACTTAGTAACATAAGTATGCTTGCAAGTAACAGTTTCCTCCTTATAAAAAATTGACAGGTTGAAAAAAATGTCCATAAATGTATCTAACTTCTTCCTTCCTAACATTAATATAGTTTTTTTAAAGAATTCTTGCTCCATTATTATCTCTTTTACCAATAAATTTCTTAAAGATTTACTCTGTTGAAAGTACCAACTATCAAGGCAGCTAAGGGGTGCAGTGGATAAAGCACCAGCCCTGAAGTCAGGAAGACCTGAGTTCAAATGTGGCCTCAGACACTTAACACTTCCTAGCTGTATGACCCTGGCAGGTCATTTAACCCCAATTGCCTCAGCAAAAAACCAGAAAGTACCAACTATCAACCCTGGAGATCTAAGGTTTTCATTGGGTAGTGTTACAGAATTGTAATACTTATGAGCTTCCTATCACTACAGACAATCATACAATAGGTGTTCTGATTTCATTATAAACTAATTCCTAATCCCTTTCTGAAATTAAGATTGCAATGATAAACTATAATTCAACCAAGGTAAAAATCCAAGATAGTATTTCTAACCCTGATTTTGTGGCACACAGAGTATTAATATTTCAAAAGATACCACAAAATTAAAAAAAATCAAGATAAATATTAATTCAGATTAAGAAAAAAACAGAAGGGATTAGAAAAATGAATGGTTGTTTATAAAAATGCAAAATAGCCAAATTACAAAATAATTAACAGAAAAAGACATTAAACACAAAAATGTAATTAAGTCATATAAAAGCTAGAAGAAAAATTCTTAAATGAGAGAGATTTGTAAGAGACTTCTATCGAAAACCATAAGCTTTTACAGAACAATAAGCTAACTCCAAGGGGAAGTAACCTAGTTATTGCTGCTATCATTGATTTGAGTTGAAAGAAAATGAAATCTTGAGGCTGTATGAAATTTGGGACACTGATCATGGAGAAGAGAGTTTGGTTTATGGATAGTAAAGCTGTTGTGTGGCTATGTAGACTGGCTCAGGGATCAGGAGACAGTTCAGAGACTCTTCAGTGGAGGAGAAATCAACCAGGTTCTCAGTAGACAGTTTAGCATCATTGACTATACTAGGTAGTTTGGGATTATAGTAGCCTGATTGGAGAAATGTACTCTTTGGTAGTGAAATCTCCCAACATTTTCCACAGGCTGAAGAAAACTTTAGGCATTCTATTTGTTTTTCCTTTGCCTATACTTTCATCTGTTTAATCACATTGCAACAATTGGTTTATTTATAGTTAGTAAGTGATATATTATCACTTAAACTTATAGTGGTTCTCTCCTTTTCAGGTGTAGGAAGTTTATTTTAGATAAATCATTTTAAGCTCAATTACAGTCACTCCTAGACCATTCCCAACATTCAAATCTAAATTGAATTTTCTGTCTAACTTGCCATTTATCTATCATTAACCATCTCCCTCAAATCACCAATTTTGTAATAACATTGATATTTGTAGAGGGAAAGAAAAGATCAAGCATTTGGAATGAGAATAAATATATACTATAGGAAGGATTGTGTCTAACTAAAAATCTCTTCCATTATTTTACTTAAATGTATAATATTTTTCTGTTTGGTGATTATAATGAAATTCATTCAAATATTTATCTCATTCCACTTCAAATGTTTAGTAGTGACTAGAAAATTGCTTGCACAACAATAACAATTATTTTAGAAAAATTAAAAAAAAGCAAAATCAGGTTGTTATATTTTTCAACAAGGGCAGACACATAAAGTCAAATAAATATCCAGGAAAATTATGAAAAGAAAATCAACTAATTAAAAAAAGAACACAAAAAATTTAAGGATGAAAATTAAAAAAAAATAGAATTGGACAAGCAAAAGATAATAGTATAAAATACCAAGAAATACTAACAAAATCAAAAGAATAAAAAAAGAAAAGAATGTAAAAGATCTCATTAGAAAAATAGTTGATCTAGAGAATAAATCAAGAAGAGATAATAGAAGAATTGTTGGACTATCTGAAAATTACACATCTATAGCAATGTTATGTGTATGTGTGTATGTATATGTGTATTTATGTGTATATATATGTGTACATATGAATTGAGTATATATATATATATGTATGTATAAAAGTCTTCTAAATTCTTAAGGAAATAAGAGGGTAAGGGGATAGGGTGGGGGGAGGATAAAGGAGGGATTCTTGGAGGATTGGATAGAGTAAGAAGGACAAGGTAGTTAGTAGAAGTAAAATAGAGGAGTTAGGAATGATAGGATTAGAGTTAGAAAGATAGTGAGGGAAAAGAAGAAGGAAGAAAATATATCAGTAATTATAGCTTGGAATGTGAATAGGATGAATTTACCCATAAAATGGAAACTGATAACAGATTAAAAATTTGAATTCAGCAAAATGTTGATTTAAGGAAGTGCTAGAAAAATGAGATACACACCAACATAAAGTAAAGGTCAGTAATAAAATTTATTATATACAAAAAGCAGGGATAGTAATTATATTTCAGCCAAAGTTAAAGCTACAATAGATTTAATCAAAAGAGCAAAAATAGGTAAACTAAACTGTATGTCAGCCATATTATTCAATGTTGTTTTAGACCATTTAAAATAAGTAGACAGTATAAAATACCTGAGCATATGCATGTTAAAATAGACACAGGTACTAAACAAATATAAACATAAAACACTTTTTATACAAAATGAAATAATATTTGTTGTTCATAGGTAAGTAAAGCCAATATAAAAAATGAGAATTTTACCTAACTAATCTCTTTATGTAATGCTACCTAATTAAATTACTAAAAATTATCTTGTTGTGTTAGAACAAATAATAATCAAGTTCATTTAGCAGAATAAAAGATCAGGGACTTCAAAGAAACCGGGGAAAAGAAAATTAAAAATGGGGATAAAATTTATTGTGCTTCAAATGAGATTAAAAAAAAAAAGCAAGAGTAGCAATCATGATCTCAGACAAAGTTAAAACTAAAATAGATTTAATTAAAAGAGAAAAACAAAGAAATACTTTATGACAAAAATTGCCAGATAATGAAGCAATAGCAATATTACACTTATGTAAATCAAATGCTATAGCATATAAATATTTAAAAGAAAAATTTAATTAAAAGTAGAAATAGATATTTTAAAAGCTGTTTATTTTCAAAATATATGCAAAACATAAACATTTATCCTTGCAAAACCTTATGTTCCAATTTTTTTTCTCCCTCCCTCCCACTCCTCCCCTCAAAAGCAAATAATCCAATATATGTTAAACATATATAATTCTTCTATATGCATTTCCACAATTATCATACTGCACAAGAAAAATCAGATATAAAAAAGAAAAAAGTGAGAAAGGAAACAAAATGCAAGCAAACAAAAACAAAAAAGTGAAAATGTTATGTTGTGATCCACAATCAGTCTTCACAGTCTTCTCTCTGAGAGAGCCATCTCTTATTATGGCTCTCTCCATCATAAGACCATCGAAATTGGCCTGCATCCTCATTGTTGTAAAGAGACACATCCAAAAGAATTGATCATCTTATAATCTTATTGCTGTGTATAACGATCTCGGTTCTGCTCATTTCATTTAGCATCAGTTTATGCAAGTTCCTCCAGGCCTCTCTGAAGTTATCCTGCTGATTGTTTCTTATAGAACAATAATATTCCATTACATTCACATACAATAACTTATTCAATTATTCTCCAACTGCTGGGCATCCACTCAGTTTCCAGTTCCTTGCCACTACAAAAAGGGCTGCTACAAACATTTTTGCACATGTGAAAACTTTTCTCTTTTTTATGATCTCTTTTGGGATATAGGTGCAGCAGAGACACTGCTGGATCAAAGGGTATGCACAGCTTGGGCATAGTTCCATATTGCTCATTAGAATGGTTGGATCAGTTCACAATTCCAGCAATGTATTAATGTCCCACTTTTCCCACATTCTCTCCAACATTCATCATTATCTTTTCTTGTCATCTTAGCCTATCTCAGAGGTATATAGTGACACCTCAGAGTTGTCTTAATTTGCATTTCTCTGACTAATAGTAATTTAGAGCATTTAAAAATATGACTAGAAATAGTTTTAATTTCTTCATCTGATAATTGTCTGTTCATAGCCTTTGACCATTTATCAATTGGAGAATGGCTTCTATTTTTATAAATTTGAGTCAATTCTCTATATATTTTAGAAATGAAGCTTTAATCAGATCCTCTGAAATTAAAATAATAATAATAATAACTTCCCAGTTTACTGCTTCCCTTCTAATCTTGTCTGTGTTGGTTTTATTTGTATAAAATCTTTTTAACTTAATATAATCAAAGTTATCTATTTTGAACTCCATAATGTACTCTAGTTCTTCTTTGGCCACAAATTCCTTCCTTTCCCACAGATCTGAGGGGTAGATTATCCTTTGTTCTTCTAATTTGGTTATAGTATAACTCTTTATGTATAAATCATGAATGCAAGAAATAGATAATATTACAATAATAGTGGGGCACTTTAACCTTCCCCTCCCAGAATTAGATAAATTTCAGTAAAAAATAAATTAGAAATCAAAGAGGTCAAAAGAATGTTAGATAAGTGAGAGATGCTAAATTGAATGGAAATGAAAGAAATACACCTTTTTCTCAGTGGTATTTGATACCTTTCCAAAAACTGATCATATAGGACAAGTAATAGAGCACAGAGCATAAAAAACATAGGGCAACATAGGGCATAAACTTTTATAATTAAATGTGGAAAAGGAGAAATATTAAATGCATCCTTTTCAAATCAATGAATTGATGCAATTAAATTTGTGCAATAAAATTATATTCAAAAAGAGATCATGGAAACAATGATTAATAATTAATTTGAGCCTAAGTAACCTAATAGTAAAAGTAAAGAAAGAATCAAAAATTTAATTAAAGGGAATAACAATAATGAGACAGCATATCAAAATTTATGGGATGCAGCCAAAGGTAATCAGAGAAAAGTTTATATCTTTAAATGTTTAAATCAATAAAATAAGAAAGAGCAGACCAATGAAGTGAGTATATAATTTTTAAAAATTACAAAAAGAACAAATTAAAAGACCCAATTAAACACCAAATTGGAAATCTTGAAAACTGAAACTAAGATTAATGAAAATTGAGTATAAGAAAACCATTGAATTAATAAATAAATCTAGGAATTTGTTTTATGAAAAAATCATATTAACCAGTAATAGTCTTGGTTAATATGATTTTTAAAAATAGAGAAGAAAACCAAATCATTAGTATTGTGTGGGACAAAAAGACCTTAACTAAAAATTGACTGCTCAGAAACTTCTCTAGGTACAAACAGAAAATTTCTTTATTTCAGTTCTCAAGAGAAGTGGGGCAGTCCTTTCACCAGAGGAAATGGGGTAGGGAAGCAAATTTACAGAAGTAGGTAACATGATTATATAGTAGAGGATTACAGAAAATACCTTTCCTTTAACCTACCCAAACCCCCAGTTAATCTTTAAAGTCATTGGCCAACTCAATATTTGTCTTTGACTTGCAGGTGGATCTTTGTGGTACCAGGGTCTTAGTTAAGCAATAAATGTTTTCAATACCTTTTGGGGGGTATATCATATTATTAAGAAAAGGGGTTGACACTTCCAATTGTTCAGTGAAGAAAGCCATATATACCCAGAGAGAGGGATGTGAAATGTGGACCACAACATAACATTTTCATACTCTTGATTGATGTTTGCTTACATTGTGTTTCCTTTATCTGATATTTCTTTCTTATAGATACGATTTTTCTTGCACAACAATGATAAGTGTGGAAATATGTATACATATATTCGATTTGTCAAGTATTTTAACATAATTAACATGTAGTAGATATCCTGCCATCTAGGGGAGGGGTGGGGAGTAGGAAGGAAAAACTTGTAACAGAAAGCTTTGTAAGGGTTAATGTTGAAGAATTACCCATACATATGGTTTGCAAATAAAAAAAAGAAAAAAAAGAAAAGGGGTTGATTAAGCAAGAGGATTAAATATTCCTAAACTACTAAACCATTCATCAGGTGATCTGGTCTGTTTTTAGGCATTCCCAGAATAGCTGAATTGGAGATGTCTTCCAGGCCATTAAGTAATTAGTCAGGCTTACCTCTTATGAGAAGCAGTTGAGCAAGGGGTCAAAAGGATTATCTTAAACATTTCTACTGGAAGAGCAAATCCTGCCCTTCTCCCAGAGCTCAATAATTAAACAGAACCTGAACTACTTAAGGTTATTATTCTGAGAAGTCCTCAATTTCCCATTTCATTCAATATTAAAAAGAAAAAAAAGGTGGATATATCACTAATTATGATGAAATCAAAGCAATTATAAGGACTTATTTTACCCAATTATATGCCAATGCATTTAACAATTATTTTTTTTCATTTTTAAAAAATGTAACAATTTAAGTGAAACGAAAGAACCATAACAAAAATACAAGCTGCTTAGATGAAGAGAAGAAGAAATAAAATATGTAAACAAACCTATTGCAAAAGAGAAAATGAACAAGCTATGAATGAGCTTCCTAAGGGGAAAAACATCTGGAGCAGATGAATTTACAAGTGAATTCTACCAAACATTTAAAGAGCAACTAATTCCAATATTAAATAAATAATTGGAAATAATAGGCAAAGAAAGAATCCTATCAAACTTCTTTTGTGAAACAACTAAGGTGCTGATACCTAAACCAGGAAAAGCAAAAACAACAACAAAAAGAAAATTACAGAACAATTTCATTAGTGAATGTGGATGCAAAAATCCTAAATAAAATACCAGCTAGGAAACTACAATGATATATTATTTTTTTTTATTTTTTTATAAAGCTTTTTATTTACAAAACATGAGTAACCTTTCAACATTGACCTTTGCAAAAAAAAAAACAAAAACCTTTTTTTCCCCAAGCTTTTCCTTTCCTCTAGATGACAGGTAATCTAATACATGCTAGATAGGATAAATTATATGAGAAATACAGTACATGTATACATATCTATACAGTTATCTTACTGCACAAGAAACATCAGATCTAGAAAGAGAAGAAGAAAAAAAAAACAACCTAAGAATGAAAACAAAATGCTTGGAAATATTCACAGAAAGCGTTAAAATGCTGTGTTGTGGTTCACTCTCAGTTCCCACAGGCCTCTCTCTGGATGTATATGACTATCTTCATCGCAGCACAACTGGTTTGAATCACATCATTGTTGAAGAGAACCATGTCCATCAAAATTGATCATCTAATAGTCTTGTTGCTGTGTATAATGTTCTCCTGGTTCTGCTGATTTCACTCAGCATCAGTTCATGTAAGTTTTTCCAATCCTCTCTGAAATCCTCCTGTTGGTCATTTCTTACAGAACAATAATATTCCATAACATTCATATACCATAATTTATTCAGCCATTCTCCAATTGATGGGCATCTTTTCAATTTCCAGTTTCTTGCCACTACAAAAAGGGCTGCCACAAACATTTTTGCACATGTGGGTCCCTTTCCCTCCTTTAAAATCTCTTTGGGATATAGGCCCATAGAAACACTGCTGGGTCAAAGGGTATGCACTGTTTGATAACTTTTTGAGCATAGCTCCAAATTGCTCTCCAGAATGGTTGGATCCGTTCACAGTTCCACCAACAATGTATCAGTGTCCCAGTTTTCCCACATCCCCTCCAACAGTTATCATTATCACAATGATATATTATCATCAAGTGGGATTTATATCAAGAAAGCAGGGGTGGTTTACAAGGAAAACTATTAACATAATTGACTAATTTCATAAAGTAAAAAAAATCATATAATTATATCAATAGATGTAAAAAAATTATTCAATAAGAAAAATTGTTTAACCACAATTCTTTTAAGTCATCCAGATTGTTGATTCTTGTTATCAAATTAAACTTGCTTTCTATCTCAAGTTGCATTCAGGAAATCTTTACTTATGTTAAGAAAATTGCCTTAATTAAAATAACTTATTTATAACATAACATAACAATTATAACATAACAATTATAATTAATAATAATGGAAATTTGGAAGATACAAAAAGTCAAATAAATGCTGTGGAATACTTCATATGTAATCTCTTTTTGTGGAATCATTTCCATCTGACCTTCTATATTGATATATAGCAAAGAGAATGCTACAGGAATGCAATATAAAGAATTCCCATTCATTTGCTTCAGGACCTACATTAACCAGGAGCTGGAGACTTCTGCTTAATGTCATGTTATAACCTTTAGGAGGAACAGTGGGAAATCTTTCAAAAGATCATTATGTAGTTTATGAGAATCATAGAATGATTTTAGCAACTTCAAATATTTTTTGACAAAGAACCTTTTGATTTATTCTTCATGATTAAGGCAACTTTTTGATAAAAAAAATCATTTGAATGGACTTCCCATTACATAGAAAGCAAGGATCTTTTGTCTCGGGCATATATGATTTTTAAACACATATTCCTGGAATCACAGCAAAATTATCAGTGCTTTTTCTAAATAATAACCCACTGACATGAATATATGTACATTCATGCTGAAGTCAAGTAAACATCATGGGGAAAAATGGTTTCATTTCATTGGGAATTGTTATCCTTAATCAGTAGAACAGGAAACATTAATAAAAAGGAAAAACATAATGCTCATGGAAGTAAAAAATGTGATAATCATGGAGTACCTTCTTCAATTCAATTTCTAATGAATTTATGTCTCCATAAGATAGAAAGAAAAGCAGCTAGTAATGGACAGAGTATGGAGTCTAGAATCAGAAAGACTCATCTTCCTGAATTCAAATATAGCCTCAAACACTTAACTTACTATGTGGCCTTGGGCAAATCTCCTACCGCTGTTTGCCTCAGTTTTCTAATTTGTAAAATGAAGTAGAGAAGGAAATGGCAAACTACTCTAGTATTTTTGCCAAGAAAACCCCAAATGGGATGACAAGAATTGGACATGACTGAAATTATTGAACAATAACAACAAAGACTATAAAGGCAAATCATTTAGAATGAAAGTAAACATCCAATAGGGAGTATTAAATAAACCATGACTAATTTCTTTTATTTGGATCAAATATGTAAATATATGAGTACTAGTTTGATTGTTATCGTAATCAAATTATACCAACTTTCTCTTTTAATATTCATCTTGGAAAACTTGTGTTGAGAAAATTGATTTCATGAGAATGAATGTCATTTGAACAAATAAACACAATGTTAATCATAATAGCTTGTTATAGTATTGGAAATAGGGGAAAGTCATGAAGGCTTGGGGCTAATCACATTAGTTTGCTTTCTGTGGAATTTCTATTTATAACGAGTCATTATATTCATGTAGAACAAAGACTAGAGGAAAACAAGATACACACTTCTCACTTGTTAATATCTAGGATGTCAATCAGTTAGGCAATGGAGACATCCACTTTATATCACATTGTGACCTTTAGGAAGAATGATTGCAATTTTTAAAAAATCACCATTTGACCATGCGTTAGGGCATAAAAATTTCAAAATCAAATGCAGAAAGGCAGGAATAGTAAATGAAATTTTTTCAGATCATGATGCAATAAAAATCACATGCAATATATAAGCAGGAAAAAAATAGACCAAAAGTTAATTGGAAACTAAATAATCTTATCCTAAAGAATGAATGGGTGAAACAGCAAATTATAGACACAATGACTAATTTCATCCAAGAGAATGACAATAATGAAACAACATACCAAAATTTGTGGGATGTAGCCAATGTGATAATAAGGGGAAATTTTATATCTCTAGAAGCTTATTTGCATAAAATAGAGAAAGAGAAAATCAATGAATTGGGCTTGCAACTAAAAAAGTAGAAAAAGAATACATTAAAATCCCCCAATTAAATACTAAACTTGAAATTCTAAAAATAACTATATATATATATGGATATATATATATATATATGATATATATAAACTATATATAAAAGGAGAGATTAATAAAATTGAAAATGAAAAAAAAAAACTATTGAATTAATAAATAAAACCAAAAGTTGGGTTTATGAAAACACTAACAAAATAGATAAACCTCTAGTTAATTTGATTAGAAAACAGAAAGAGGAAAATCAAATAGTCTCAAAAATGAAAAGGGAGAACTTTCTACCAATGAAGAGGAAATTAGAGCAATAATCAGGAGTTACTTTGCCCAACTTTATGCTAATAAATTTGATATAACCTAAGTGAAATGGAGGAATATCTACAAAAATATAGATTGCCCAGATTAACAGAAGAGGAAATAAATTACTTAAATAGTCCCATTTTAGAAAAAGAAATAGAACAAGCCATTAATCAGCTCCCTAAGAAAAAATCCCCAGGACCAGATGGATTTACATGTGAATTCTGCCAAACATTTAAAAACAATTAACTCCAATACTATATAAACTATTTGAAAAAAATAGGGAATGAAGGATTCCTACCAAATTCTTTTTATGACACAGACATGGTACTGATACCTAAACCAGGTAGGGTGAAAACAGAGAAAGAAAATTATAGATCAATCTCCCTAAATAATATTGATGCAAAAATCTTAATGAAAATATTAGCACAGAGATTATAGAAAATCATCCCCAGTATAATATATCATGACAAACTAGGATTTATAACCAAGAATGCAGGGCTGGTTCAATATTAGGAAAACTATTAGCTTAACTGACGATATCAAAAACCAAATGAACAAAAAACATGATTATCTCAATAGATGCAGAAAAAGCATTTGATAAAATCCAAAATCCATTAAAAACACTAGAGATTATAGGAATCAATAGACTTTTTCTTAAAATAGTCAGCAGCATCTATTTAAAACCATTAGCTAATATCATATATAAGGCTGATAAATTGGAACTATTCCCAATAAGATCAGGGGTGAAACAAAGTGGCCCACTATCACCATTACTATTTAATATTGTATTAGAAATGCTAGCTTTGGCAATAAGAGAAGAAAAAGAGATGAAAGGAATTAGAGTAGGTAAATGAGGAAACCAAATTATCATTCTTTGCAGATGATTATGATGGTATACTTAGATAACCCTAGAGAATCAACTAAAAAAACTATTTAAAATAATCTACAACTTTAGCAAAGTTGCAGAATACAAAATAAATTCACAGAAATCATCAGCATTTTTATACATCACTAACAAAATTGAACAGCAAGAAATACAAAGAGAAATTCCATTTAAAATAACTGTCAATAGTATAAAATATTTGGAAATCTATCTGCCAAGGAAAAGCCAAGAACTATATGAGCAAAACTACAAAACACTTTCTGCACAAATAAATTCAGATGTAAAGAATTGGGAAAATATCAAGTGCTCTTGGAGAGGTCAAATGAATATAATAAAGATGACAATATTACCTAAACTAATTTATTTATTTAGTGCTATACCAAAAAAACTCCAAAGAAACTATTTTACTGATCTAGAAAAAATAACAACAGAATTCATCTGGAAGAACAAAAGGTCAAGAATTTTAAGGTAATTAATGAAAAAAAAAAAAAAGCAAATGAAGGTGGCCTAGGTGTACCAGATCTAAAACTATATTATAAAGCAGTGGTCATCAAAACAATTTGGTATTGGCTTAGAAACAGAGTAGGTCATCAGTGCAATAGGTTAGGTTCACAGGACAAAATATTCAATGAACATCGCAATCTAGTGTTTGGCAAACCCAAAGACCCCAGTTTTGGGGATAAGAACTTAGTATTTGACAAAAATTGATGAGAAAATTAGAAACTAGTATGACAGAAACTAGGCATTGACCCACACCTAACACCTTATACCAAGAGAAGTTTGAAACGGGTTCATGATCTAGACATAAAGAATAATATTATAAACAAATTAGAAGAACATGGGATAGTTTACCTCTCAGATCTGGAGAGGAGGAAGGAATTTGTAACCAAAGAAGAACTAGAGATCATTATTGATCACAAAATAAATAATTTTGATTACATTAAGTTAAAAAATGCTTTGTACAAACATAACTAATGCAGACAAGATTAGAAGGAAAGCAATAAAATGGGAAAACATTTTTACATTCAAAGGTTCTGATAAAGGTCTCATTTCTAAAATATATAGATAATTAACTCAAATTTATAAGAATTAAAGTCAATTATTCAATTGATAAATGGTCAAAGGATATGAACAGATAATTTTCAGATGAAGAAATTGAAACTATTTTTGGTCATATGAAAAGGTGCTCTAGCTTCCTTCTGGGGGTGGAGCCATGGCGGCAGAGACCAGACAGGAGTCTCTGCAACCTCCTCTAACCTTCCCTCAAACCAACAACATATGAAGCCTCTAGACTGATTTTGAAGTAAAAAAATCCACAATATCTGGAGGACAACACATTTCTAGAAGAAGATACTCTGGAAGAACTTAAAAACAGGTCTGTTTTAATTGGGCAGGGGGGTGGTCTGCTGAACCCAGACTGCAGCACAGGGAGACCAGGGCAGGGAGCTGGAGCAGGGAGCTGGAACAGGAGTCGGAACAGGAGTCAAAACAGGAGTGGGAGCGTTGTGCTTTTCACACACCCGGGAGTCCTCTGCGGGCCTCTTGGGCCAATCTGTTCTGATTGTGGGCAGGTGGTTTGGAGGGTCTGCCTTTTGTGGGGGGTAGATTGTGAACCCCTGAACCCCTGATGAGCATCGGACCTAGCTGCCATTACACAACACCCTAGGGTGATCAATCAATCAGCAGGACTCATCAGTACCAGAAATAATTCAACCAGCAGAACTGCCCAGTACCTGAAATAATTCAATCAGCAAAACTGCCCAGTTCCTGAAATAACTCAATCAGCAGAACTGCCCAGTTCCTGAAATAACTCAATCAGCAGAACTGCCCCAGGGCAAATTAAAGCAGCTGTCCCACCTTTGCCTTAAACAGACCTCACACCTTTAAAAAAAATGAATAAAAAACCAAAAAGATTTCTCACCATAGACAACTTTTATGGAGAGAGGGAAGAACAGACCTCAAATCCTGAGGCCCCTAAAGGTAAAGCAACTCCAGAAAAAGCCCCAAAGAGAGACATAAACTGGTCTCCATTTCACAAGGCTTTCTTTGAAGATTGCATAAAAAATCTTAAAAGAGAGTTAGAAGAAACATGGGGAAACGAAATGAGATCACTGCAAAATAAAATAGAAAAAATGGAAAAAGAATGCAATGAACAAAAAAATGTAATTGGTCAATTGCAAAAGGAACTAAAAACAGTAACTGAAGAAAATAAGACATTAAAAATTAGAATCGAACAATTGGAAATTAATGACTCATCAAGACTTCAAGAATCAGTTGAACAAAAACAAAAAAATGAAAAGATAGAGAAAAACATGAAATATCTCCTAGGAAAAACAACTGACCTGGAAAATAGATCTAGGAGAGACAATCTAAGGATTATAGGGCTTCCTGAAAGCCAT